>JAVIAB010000107.1:1946941-2051016 GCA_032433765.1 Megaustenia siamemsis | reverse complement strand
ACATACGACTGCTATTATGTAATTTGTACTGGGAGCAAACCGCAATAATAAAATATAACAAGGAGAACTCTACACCCATTGATATAAAAAGAGGAGTAAGACAAGGATGCATCTATCACCAAGCTTGTTCAATTTATACACTGAGCAAATCTTTAAAAACATCAATGAGATGCCAGCCTTAACATTAATGGGAAGATAATCAATAACCTAAGATATGCTGATGATACTGTTCTACTAGCAGAAAATCCTAAAGATCTACAACAATTACTTAATGTATAAACATGACAAGCAAAAAATATGGACTAGATATCAATATGAATATCAAAATACTAAAACTATGATCATAAATAAACAAAGAAAATTCTCAAGACCTACAATTAAATATCACAGTTGAGGGAATACATCTGGAGACAGTCCAGAGCTACAACTACCTGGGACATGCTTTAACCAATGATGGAAAATGCAAAACTGAAATAAACAAAGAATAGGTATGGCAAAAAGTAATTTAATGCCATGAAAAATATACTAACAACAAAACAAATATCAGCAGGGCTGAAACTGAAAATGTTACGTTCTTATCAATATTCCTGTATGGTGCAGAAACATGGACATTAGACAAGAAAACAGAACAGAAAATTGAAGCTTTGAAATGTGGATTTATAGAATAGGTAGAATTGGATGGAAACAAAAGATACCAAACGATGAAGTTTAAAACGCTGAAAATAAAAGAGAACTACTAAACACAATCAAGACAAGACAAATGACATTTTTGGGGCATGTTAAAAGACACAACAGCCTACTAAAAGTAATATTGGAAGGAAAAATACAAGTAAAAGAGGCAGACCAAGACTAATATGGCGAGTAACATCAAAAGATGGACAAGTCAATCTATGTCAGCCTGCACCATCAAAGCAAGAAACAGTAGAATGGCGATCCTTGGTAGCCAACCTTCATTGCGGAGAGGCACTCAATGATGATGATGGTACAAAATTTAGTAATTTACAAATGTGTAGGTGTTTTGTTAAAAAAGAATTGTTATAGTGTCATGATTTAGAAATAATTGATTTGTTTTGTGTTTAAAAAAGTTCCAAGAGAATCTTGAATACTTTATGGAACAGACAGTATATGTATATAATATATGTGTGTGTGTGCATGAGGAAATTATAGAATGATCTTGATCAGATTACTTTTGTTGTATTGAAATGTAGAAACAATTTTTTTTTTTTATGTCTTGTTTTTTATGATTTCTACAAATGGTTATTATGTGATAGCTTCTTTGAGGTAATAATTATGTATCTACTTACAGTGAAGTTCCTAAAGTACTTGAAAAAGCGCTGCAATGAGAACCCTGCATCGAGTTCCCTTCCACTTCAGCGCACAAAGTAAACAGTTTGGGAGGGTTATCAGAGGTTTGTCATTGTAGTGTAAATTTTTAACACAAAATTTTGGTCGTATAAAAATCATTATTGCTGTGTTACATGATGACGTATTCCTTACCTACATTGATGTATGTGAAAAGAAAAGTCTGTCTGATACACAGCTGTATTTAGGTACTGGATACAAATAATAATACATAGATATTATTATATAGGGAACTTCCGAGGCGATAATAGGTAGGTACTTTGATAAAAATTTCGAAATAATCTGTTGTGATTTAAAACAAGCTAGCTAGATAGCCCTTGATGTAAGCTAAACAATGATACCTTAATTATGGCTGTACGACAATTAGAAAAAAGTTATTAATTTTTAAATGAATTAATTTTGACTTAAATTGAATAAGAGGAACATAGAAGAAAATATCATTGGACCCGTTTGGATAGTTGTCCATGCCTGGAAAATTGAGAGTTGGCGATTATGATGGCACAATGGTTTATAAAGGGAATAGTCCCTGCCATTTAATAATTTATTAAGACTTCCATGACCTTCCTGTGATCACTTTCAAACTTCACACACATATCCAAATGGTAAATGAATTTGACAAAACTATTGTTTTTATGGTTAGTTAAGTAATAAAAAAATATTGTTAAAAAAAGCAAAGCTATTCTGAGACATGAGATTTTGACTATCAATATGGCGGGCGACGTGATTTCTACCCATGGAGATGCTCCCTTTAAATTATTATTTGGACGTGCAATGAAATTCAGATCGCTTTAAAATGTATGCATGCTTATATTTAAATGGATGCTGAATTTAAAAATCTGTGTTTTGTCATGGATATAAATAAATTTACTGTTTTAATATGGAGAAAATCAGTAAAATTGTTCAAATAATGCGCATTCAATCACTAATATCTTGAAAACGGCTACGTGTATTTCAATAATTCTTTCACCAAACTGTAGGGTATTTCCTGACCTTTCACCTAACATAATAAATAGTAACACAAGTCATGTGACATCCGGGGAAATGCGTTAAAGTGCGTGTCCCTTAGCCAATTTCGGCCAATTTCCGAAAATGGCGGCGATGTAGAAAAAAAAATCAAATTTGGCTCCCTGAAGTTACCAGTTTCAATTTATCGAAGTCCCTATAATAGGGAATAATAGAACAAAGAAGTATGTGTTAATTTTTTAGTTAGCTGCGTGGCAGTGTACCAAGTGTTCGGCTTCTTGTGGCAAGGCGCGGTGCCATGGAGTACGGGTTCGAATCCTGCTTCGGACCATATATTGTTCTTTGTTTTTTTCTGTTGTTGTTTGTCATTTTTTCAGAGTGCTAACACATACTTCTTTGTTCTATTATTCTGTATTTAGGTACTTTGATAAGAATTTCAAAATAGTCTGTTGTGATTTAAAACAAACTAGCTAGATAGCCTTGATGCAAGCTAAACAATACCTTAATTATGGCTGTACGACAATTAGAAAAAAAGTTATGAATTTTTAATTGAATTAATTTTGACTGAAATTGATTAAGAGAAACATAGAGGAAAATATCATTGGGCCTGTTTGGATAGTTGTCCATGTCTGAAACATTGAGAGTTGGCTGATTATGATGGCACAATGGTTTATAAAGGGGATAGCCCCTGCCATTTAATAATATATTTAGACATAAGGCATCGACAGATCACTTTCAAATTTCACACTCTTTTATTTAAATGGTAAATGAATTTTTACAAATTCATTGTTTTTAATTTCACTAGTTAATTAATTTTATTATTGTAAAAAAAAAAAACAGTTATTCTGGACATGGGATTTGACTATCTAATATGCGGGCGACATGATTTCTACCCATGGAGATGCTCCCTTTAAATTATTATTTTTACATGATGGTATCGGCAGATCGCTTTCAAATGGGTGCATTCTTATGTTTAAATGGGTGCTGAATTAAAAAATTTTGTTTTGTCAAGTTTGCCCAGTAAATTTACTGTTTAATATGGAAAAATCATTAAAAATGTAAAAATAATGCATTAAATCACTAATATTTTGAAAACGGCTAAGAGTATTCAAATAATTCTTTCACCAGACAATAGGGTATTTCCTGACCTTTCACCTAACATATATAAATAGTAACACAAGTCATGTGACATCTCCGGGAAAATGCGTTAAAGTGGGTGTCCCTTTAACCAATTTCGGCCAAATTCCAAAAATGGTGGTGATGTAGAAAAAAATTAATTAGGCTTTTCATAGCTCCCGCAAGTTACCAGTTTCAATTTATCAAAGTCCCTAATTTAGTCATTTGATAATTTACTGTCTTCATCTAATGTATGTTGTCACATAAACCTACTTTTCAGTTCTTTCTAACTTACTCTCATATAACCACACCAACCTTCCATTCAGATAATACGACTCTGAAGCAAGTAGACAATTTTAAATATCTTGGTAGCACGTTAACACAAGACAATAACCAAGAGACAGAGATAGATATAAGGTGTAACAAGGCATGCTAAGTTATAGGCCAAGAAGTATCAACACTATTGGAAAAACAAAAAACTACGGAAGCAAAAAGGGCAATATACAAATCAATTCTTCTACCAACTCTGTGCTGTCAGTGCCAGAATTGGACGCTGGACTCTAGAACAATAAGAATGATAACGACCACCGAAATGAAATGTGTCAGAAGAATGATAGGAAACAGCTTAAGGGACAGAGTAAGAAACACCGACCTGAGGAAGAAACTCGAAATTGAACCAGCCATCAAATACATAAAGAAACAACAGATAAATTGGTTCGGCTACATAACAAGACAAAAAGAACTAACAATGACTCAAAGAGCCATAAACAAACGCTACGAAATCCAGATTAAGAAGAAGACCGAGAAAGAGATGGATAAAGGAATATTAGAGTCACTAGGAGGGATAACAACAGAAGAGCAAAGAATCGCAGATTGTCTCCCCTTAACGCCGACAGCAATAGAGGAAGGATTGAAGAAGAATCTTCCATGATGTTATGGTCAACCTGAGGGGGCACTTGTGTCAGCATCATAGAGTATGTTACCACCAAACGCCAACACATCAGAGACAGGAGATTAGCAAGCTTCTATATGATCAAAGACAAATACATGGAAAAGTAGAACACCCACTCAAACATCATGTGCCTTACCGGTTGACGAAACAATTCCATGTGAAGGGGGTCGAAGGAGGACACATCCGAAAATATACTGCATGGAAATACGGAGATACCGGTTTCACTGTAAACTTTGACAAACATAATATTTAGTGTGAACAATATCAACACACTTTAGATTATGGTTATAGAAGGCGTTATATCATTGCAAACGAATTAAAATCCATAATTGCTCAACCGCCGGTGCCAGTGGAATCATCCGAATTATCTCATCTCCCGAACAAAGAAAGCTAGCTACAGTCCCCATCATAGCAGTCTCAGCGCATGCCAAAAGACATAAGATGAAACCGCACAGAAAGTGAACACAGTCATCTGTTTCCCGTCTTACGACATCATTCATCGTAAGCAATCAGAATATCTAATCACGATCAAAACAGACGAAACACACAGCTCACAGTGTGCTAGAGCACTTAACTCAGTAACTCCTGCTGCAAGCCGGACTTGGTATGAGGAAACTGCAACAAGGAACAGTTTTCAGACACAGCCTTTAATGGTTCCTGCTGCCTATCTTCCATATTGACAGGAAGTTCTGCACTCTAGGTGATCCAGATCATAACTCTGTGGTGATAATGGAAGGGGAATTTGTCATGGAGAAGAGGGTCAGTGATACAAGACTGTCCAGTACAGAACTATTCAGTTACCAATGCGAAGTACGATCCAATGTATGTTGGGTATATTCAAGAAATTGTAGGAGACTCTGTTTACACCTACTAGGTGGGCAGACTAGACAAGTTTTACAGTCTTCTACCAGAACATGTAAACAACGTTTACATTCATTCTACAGCCTGGTGTGCACAGAGCCTTCCATGTTTCTAACGGTGTTTGCAGTCCACAACACCGTGTATAAGGCCAACGAGAAATTAGGAAAATATGTGAAGGGTGAATCTCGAGATAAATGAGAGGGTCTAGTAGACGAGTAAATAGACACGTGGGTTGAGTTGATTGGAAGAAAAGTGGAGGAAGTAATTTTTGATTGAATGATACGAGGAGTATTTGAAGACGGGACACAAAGAAACGAGGAGGAAAGCTAGCTCTGAAGGCAGATGTCACACATCTAGGATTAAATAGGGTGGCCACGCTATGTGGTTAGCCATAGGGCTAACAATGGCCCAAACTAGTAAGTAGTGCTTAACACTTAATATCCGTTGATTTTCTACCCAGTCACTAGTGTTTTGCCATAATTTTTTCTTCCTGAAAAATACTTCTTTCACTAAATCTTTCATATTTTCACTATAACAAGCCATAGACATATATATTAGGCATCAAATTCAAGGGAAAAGGACAGATTCATAATCAGAAAACAATATTTAAAAAAAAAAATTGAAGGATAAGAATTTAAGCAATTTAGAATAACAATTTTTTTGAAAAAAAAAAAAATAATTAATGAAAAATGGTACCGACCCAAAGTGGGAGTCAAATTTTAATCCAACAGTGCTTTTAAAACTAGGTCACTAAGATCACTATTACATTTAAAGTTCTCAGAACATAATTCCTAGCTTTTTCTGAATAATTTTTAATAATTACGTTTAGGAGCAATAGATACTTCACTGCTGCTAGCCATTTTTCACTTATAAACATGAATCATCTGATGGCTTTAGAAAACAACACACTTTCGACTTCAAATTAAGCCCACTTTGGTAGACAGATGCGTGTTAATAGACAGGAAATTCTATTGGAGTTATATCCCTTGCAGATGTGGTAATTTAAAATGTGTAGTATTCACTTTAAACGAGACAATGAGATTAACCATGTCAGCGTTCACTTGGCAAAATGTAAATAAGCAACCATGACAGCGTTCCACAGGCTAAGAGTTTTAAAGTTTAGGCCTGGAGAGCTCTGACGAGAGAGATGTCACACCGCTAGGATTAGATAGGGGCTGACAATGGCCCAAGGTAGCCAGTAGTGTTCTTCGAGAGAAGATGGTGAAACGACATGAGTAGATAGAGTAGGGAATTGTTCAGTGGGGAACAGTTCTCAAATATTAAGTTTGCATAGTTAAGTGTGTGAGAGTCTAGGGCCCGATGGCGAGTAATATTGCTACTGGGCAGTGTGATCGACCATACGGCACAGACAGTTGGTCATGTAAATTATATGTACATATGTTGGAATAAGACGCCAATGTGTTGGGTCAGTGAATAAAGACTTGTTCGCCTCAAAATGGTCTGGTATTATGTGTTCTAACAGTCAGCTGATTACGCCAGGTGGAGTAAGACTTGGAAAAGAAAAGTCGCTGGCATAACTCGACGAAGTACTATACTTAACCACAGGTCACGGTTGTAGACGTGTCAATTCCCAAGCAAGCGGTCTTGTGCATGACTGAGTAGCCAGGTGTCACAAGATAACGTCGACGTGTGAGTCGCCATTCATCAAATTGCACTACAAGACACCGGGGAAATGAACATGCCCAGTGGTCCCATTCAGAAATAGCACCACCACCAATGTAACATAACAGAAGGGGCAGACTGCCAATCACACTTGATGACAGTGTTACCAGGGTAGATCATCCATCTACAAGATCTTGGTAACAATATCACCGGCTAAGAAGTGAATGTGATCGACTTAAAGCAGTCATAACAGCAGACATAATAATGTAACAGGAGCAATAAGAAAGTTACAGGACAAGAAAGTTCGGGGACAGGAAATGTAAACAGCGGAAGCGATGGAGAATGGACATTGCAGAATCCTAGAGATTGATCGAGTAGTGATCAAAGGAGACGTTCTTGATGAAGTCTGTCAGTAGAATTCCAACAACTGTATTTATATGATAAAGATCTTTTGTTATATTTTGTAATTGTTGTGAAATACATTGTAGTTGCACACCTGGTTAATCATTCAATATTGCTGCAGGTATGCTGCCTCATAAAACAGCTTGTGGTAAGGAGGCCCTTGAATGGCTGAAGGTTTTTCAGGGAATACCCCCACCTTATGACAAGAAGTGCATGGTGGTACCCTGAGCTCTCAAGGTGCTCAGACTGAATCCTGCTAGAAAGGTCAGTAGACAAATGACTGAACATTCAAGTGAACAAGAAAATGATTATATCACAAGCAAACTCATGTTGTGGAGGCTTTATAACTAATTGTATATCATCTAGTGATGCATGTTTTACCTACATTGTCAGACATTGATTGATGATTACCCTGATGATGAAAGCATGTACGCCTGTACTGTAAAGTAATACAGTTTATAATGTCAGCAATAATTATTGCCATGTTTTCTCATTTGTTTCCTTTCCATCAGTTTTCAGGAAAATATAGTAAATAGTTATGACATTTGCATTTTCGTAACAATAACTTTCAGGTGGAAAATGAATGCTATGCAGATGAAATGCCGTGAAATAATCAGCAGCAATGGAAAAGCTGATGGTGTTTATGTGCTTTCTGATGAGGAATTTGTGTAGTGGCAGTGTCTATTCCATTAGTGGGCCTAAGCACATTGTTAATTGTTGTATGGATTCAGCATCTCACAACCTAGCACCTCAATACATGAAACAATTTGGGCAGTTGCTAGCACTGACAAGATGGACATGTTCAAATTCCTCATCCATTCAACTTCTCTCCTCTTCTTAGCATTCACCTGATTGGTGGGCGTGGATGCTGTTTTGGGCCAAACCGCAGTATATGCACCTTACGACCACACATGTTCAGCATGAGTAGATTTGCTTAACAATTTTTGGCCTACTCTTTTCAACTTGCCAAATGTTCTTTGATATGTGTAAGTGTACGCAAACCTGTTTTTGCCATCTCATGTAGATATCTCATCACCCAGAGACCAAAGGTTGACTTATCACCACGGGATCACCCAGTACCCTTTTTTATATAAAAAAAAAAAATTGTAAAAACATGTAGCAGAATCCACTTAGAACAGCACTTAAACCCCCCCCCCCCCCCGTTTACTTTATCCTCTATTTTTTTATTTTCTTTATAACTTATAACACATTTTGTAAAATTTGCCTAGCCAAAACTTTTGTACTTTTCTGCAGTAATTTAATTTATCATCTGAGCTTCCAGTACTGGCAAGAAACGCAAATGCATATCACTTGAAAGGAAAGATGATAAAGTGTACAACAATTGTAAATAGAACAGCAGAAAAATGCAGGAAACATATTCTATCATAACACAATGCATACAATCCTGAAGGACAAACCTTATTTTAGCATTTTCTAGTGGTGGTTTTAGCTAGATTAAAAAAAGAAATTAGATAACCGATTACAAATTGAACGTGCTTTGCATAGGTAGTTCCAGCAAGTTAGGAGCAAGCTAACCCTAATTTCAGGATTCATCCTTATTGAAAAAGGAAAAGAGCTGACCGAGAATATAGGACATACAAACATCAACCTAAATGAAGGCTGGCTGTACCAATTCAAGATGTGGCGTGAAATTGCAATGAAAGTAGACTGCGGTGAGGCTGGGCGAGTTTAAAAAAAAAAATTTACTCATAAGTGGGAGCAAAATGAACTACAGGAAATTCTCAATATATTCCATCATATACAATGAGGATGAGACAGGTCTCTTTTATAGATGTGTCCCTTTTATAGACCTGCCCTGCTCAAAACTGTTTTAAAAATATAAGAGCACTGCGGACATAGTACAAATTTAACAAAAAAATCATGGATGACGATCAGTATTTGAACAGTGGTGCGCAAGCTAGACAGGAAGTTATTGTTGCAGGGAAGAAAGCACTTATTGTGGACAATGTAAGAAGTAGGTCCAGAGATAAGCCTCTTCTAGAGACTAGAAAGTTTAAGAGAAAAATAATTGCCCTCGTTTTTTAAATTCTAGTGTCATTGGTTTTTTTTTCTTTTACAGTCTGGTAGTGAAGTTAGTGGAGTGAAAATTGTGGGATATCTTGTTAGATCACTTAACTATTTGATCCCTGAAGCAGGACTGGGCAGTCTAGAGGTAAGACATTCGCCTCTGGACAGAAAGGACCTGCGTTTGATTCCCATTGGAAGGGGTGGGAAATTTTTTTACTCTTCCTGTCCTAGTTTTTCGTTGGCAGCCAAAAGTGTAGCCATAATTTGTTCTTCCTGAAAAATACTAATTGCACTAAATCTTTCATATTTTCACTGTGACACGGTGTTTAAGAAAACTGTGTTATTAGTGTAGGCTCAAGCAGATAGAACTGAGCGTAATTTTGTTTCGGGAGGAAATCATTGAAACCTCCACGGTGTGTAAAGTTTTCCAGTGAGTTTATGAAACCAATAGTTGACGCTGGAAACATGTGAATTAAGAACTATTCAAGATTAGATCAGCGGCTCTAGATTAAACCTAAAGACAATTGTGTGAAGTAGCGTCAGGAGTTGATCCAGCCAGATTTACAGAAATGTTTTCAAATTGACAGTAGAGAATGAAAGGAATCGGGGCACATGTTAGCTGCCTGTATGACATTTATTTGTACATGTTGAACAGCTGAGAGACAAGAGTGTTGGCTGAAGTTTAAGCTGTTGTTCGTGAGTGACGATACATGAATAAACCAGAGTTGTTTTAATTTTAAAATTCCTAAAATTAAAGTTCCTTTGACTAGCTAAATCTCGTCAGTATTGTGTATGTATGTGGCCTAGCAACGAACAAAACCTGTGGTGGGCTAACAAGATCTGGTCCTCCAAAATCAGAGAAGACATTTACAACGATCACGAGGGACGCGAAGTACGAGTCCAGTCCAGCAAACTCATTCAAGGACTGACGCGGGGGCAGAAACCTAACTGTTAGTTCAAGACGCTTGCAGGGCAGAATCAGAACGTTCACAGTAACCAGATCGTGCACTTACTTGTTATTAGTGTGGAAAGGTCTGCACGAAAGGTGTTAATAGTATCAAGAGTTCTACAGAGTTCAAGGTGTAAGGTGGGTTCACAGGTGGGTCAAGCAGCGGCCCTTGTCAATTATTTGCATATATAATAATAAGAATAATAAGCCTAGGTTCAAAGCAGAGATTTACTTCTATGTTTTTCCACAAATAGGATGAAATATTCCAAAATAATTATGGGGGAAAAATAATCCAGAACATCTAAAAATTAAGTTAGTACTCCCGGTAGTATTCTTATATTTTTCTTAAATTTTCCTATTGCAAGCAGGTGCAGCCTGTCACCGCTCATGTTGGCAGCCATCACAATAGAAATTCTATCTTTTGTAATCTTGTAACCAAGCACTCTTCTTTTTTCAGAAAGTGCATGTTTTTTGACACACTTATAAAAGTGACCTGTCTTGTCCGTTTTGTATGTATTTTTTTTGTTTCATTGCTTGATAAGTTCTGGTAGTTCACTTTGCTTCCACTTATCAGTTGTTTCTTTTGATACTGACCTAGTCTCACAGTAGACTACCTTCACAATTCCGTGTTGCATTTTGAATCGGTTCAGCCAGCCCAAACAGGCTGACGCTGTCATGACCTCAGCTCTCACCTTTTCCTTTTTCAATGGGTCTCTCTCTCTCTTTCCTAATTTGTTTGTATGTAGTAAAAATACATTATAGGTTCCTTAGGGGAATGAGATATTAATTTGGATTAAAAGAATGGCAAAAAACAGAATGACTTGGAAAGTGTTTGCTGAAGACCTATGCTCCACTGGGAGCTCCTCTTGCTTTTGATATCCTCATTTTGGTATCGTTCTCTGTTCCCGCTTTGTCTATATTACTTCCCAGTAAGATTGTACATCTAGTAGAGGTGTTTCTCCTATTATTATTTGGTTATTACCAACTGCATCAATTCTCATAATTTTGGTCTTATCTCTATTTATTTTCAGTCCCAGCTGTTATGGTCTCTCATCATGTATGCTCATTTAATCTTGCATTTGTTGATGGTTGTGTGATAGGAGGGCTATGTCATCAGCAAAGTCTAAATCATTAAGTTGCTTGGTCAGTGATCACTGGATTCCATTTCTATTCTGAGTTATTTTCATAATCCAGTCTATCTATGGCCAGTAGAAAGAGAAAAGGAGATTGATGGCATTCCTGCTGTACTCTTGTGTTTATTTCAAATGCTTCTGTAAGCTGTCCTTCGTGCACAACACTACATTTCGTTCCTTCATACATTGTTATTATCAGGTTAATAAACTTTATGGGGATTCTGTAATGACTCAGCAACTTCCAAAACATTCCTCTGTCTAAAGTATGAAATGCCTTTTCATAATCAATGAATCCGATATAAAGTGGTGACTGTAATTCTAAACTTTGCTCAACTATTATATGTAGGGTAGTTATTTGATCTTAAGAGCAGCAGGAATCGGCTCCCTCAATGAGATAGAGCTGCTTGCACAGAACAGAGACAAATGACGAGATTTGATAAAAGATCTTTACAAGGATTGAAAACTACTAGAATAAAAAATGTATAGAAGAGAAGTAGTGTCTAGGTCTACGCCCTATGGGCTGGCTATGGCTCGAAAGGTCAATAGATAGATAGTTATTTGATCAGCACACAATGTTTTTTTTTTTTCTAAAACCTGTTATGGCCTCTTTTAGTCTCTCCAGAATGATTCTGCTTAATATTTTTCCTGGCACTGATAGTAGATAATTCCCCTATTACTTGTACACTCCTGTGAACTTTCTTTTGATAATTTGATCATTTAACCTTCTTTTCAGTCTTTAGGCATTTCTTCACTTTCCCAAATTTTATTTAGTAATGTAACATCTTGGTAGAAGTGTTATGCTTTGGTGGCTTCTGAACGAATTTCATCCTGGTCTTGTGGCGTTACTATTTTTTTTAATAAATTGATGGCTTTCATTATTTCTTCCTTGCTTGGTTTTGCAGTTAACATGTAACTCTTATTCTGCTGGAAGTATATCTAGAGGGTTATTTGGGCCAGGTCTGTTCAAGAGCACTTCAAAGTGCTCTTTCCATTTGTTCCCTTATATTAAGCAAATTTCATTTCTTATCTTTAATAAAGGCATTGATCTGTTTATATTTTCCACTTAATCTGTTTGTGCTGTTGTACAGTTCTTTCATATTTCATTTGCTGCTTCTTCTGTCTCCTTAGCTAGTTCGTCTATATATTTCCTGTTATCCCTTTTAATACATCTCACTTCTTTGTTCATCTGTGTACATTTCCCGTGTCTTGGCTTTAGCTTGTTTTGCTTTTATTTATGTCTGCTTTCTTATTCTTTCTTTCTTTAATTTTATCCAGGGTCTCTGCTGTCATCCATGCCTTATTCTGGCGTTCTCTTTTCCCCAGCATTTCTTTTTATGTCTCTTTCCATATATTCTTTACCGGTTTCCAGTGATCTTTTATATTTATTGTATTTTCTAGTTGTTGGAGGACTTGGTATTTGTTTGATATTGTGACTGCCAATTTATCTTTCATTCCTTGTTCTTTAAGAAGACCTGCACTGAGATACTTTCTACACTTATTCATTGTACTATATCTTTTAAGTTTGGCTAGCAGATGATGATGATCTGAAGCCACATCTGCTCCTCTATATACTTCAACATCCTGTAAGGATGACTTAAACTTATTATTAATACATATGTGATCAATTTGATTCTCTGTTCTATGATCTGGTGACACCCATGTAGCTTTGTTTTATTTTATTTTGGTATATTCTTCCTCCTAGGCTTATTTGATTAAGAGCACAGAAGTTCATGAATATCTCACCATTCTCATTCACTTCAAGTCCATGTTTTCCAACTATCTCTTTAAAGTCTGTTGTCCAATCCCACTTTTGCATTTAGATCTCCTATCAAGATTATAATACCCTTGGCTCTTCTTTCATCCATTTGACATTGTAACTGTTTATAGAATTCATCTTTAACTAAATCATCTTTATCATTGGTTGGTGCGCAACATTGGATAATGTGTATTTTTATTTTGTGTTTTGTTTTAAATGTTGCTCTCATTAATCTTGGCCCTACTGCTTCCCATTCTATCAGTATCTTCTGTGCTTTTCTTGATAACATTATAGCTACCCCTTCACTATGTTGTGCTCCAGGTTCCTGGTGTCCTGATGATAAAATTTCTTGTAGTTTTATCCTGTCCATTCCTAACCATCTTGTTTCACACATTCCCAGATTATCAATTTTGTAATTTGTCATTTCTTCTGCTATTTGTGCAGTTTTTTTCCCTCTTTATTTAAGGTACATACATTCCAGGTGCCGGTTCTGGAGGATTTTGTGGCAGACAAAAGGTGAGTCGACAGCCCAGACTACTTACGGCTTTCTCTGGATTGCGTCATATAGGTACTTTGGTTTTTTTTTTTCAAAACAATTTCTAATAATTGAAACCAGGATAGCTATATAGCCCTCGAAGTGAGTAAAACAATGATACCTTAATCATGTTTGTATGACAATTAGAAAAAAAGTTACGATTTTTTAAGTGAATTATTACTGTGTTAGATGATGCAAAGAAGAAAAAAAACCATAGCGCCAGGTTGGCCATGCAAAAAAAAGCCAGTTTTTTTAAAGCCAAAAATTATTATCATTATATGTGGTGTTCATTTAAAAAATAATCATTATATTTGGTTTTTCATATAAAAGAAATAATACTTTTATTTGATTTGCGTTAAAAATAAGTCATTTAAATTGATTTATATTAAAATAACGGCCATTTCCAGGAATTTACGTCAAAGGTAACAGTCATTCTCTGCAATTTATGTAAGAATAATTATAAATTTCTATGATTCACATAAAAATAATACTGATTTTCTGCTAATGAAGTCACATCATTATTGTTATTTTATGTATAAGAAGTATAATTTTATTAATTTTTTAAAAAAATTCATAAAAAAAAAATATGGGTTTACAATTATATAAATAAACCAACCAGGTATCAGTGAATTAGACACTTCAATAGCTATTTATCATTAGCTGTTCAATAAACTTAATTTTTTTTACCATAGGTAGAAAACTTTAAATAGACTTTACAATATCATGAAGCAATCTGCTCATCAGAGGATGATCGTGTAAAGAAACAAAAAAAAAAACCACTTTTGGGGGAAAAAAGTAAAATTTTATTAAATAATTTTTTAAAAGCCAAAAATTATCATTATATGTGGTGTACATTTTAAAAATAATCATTATATTTGGTTTTTCATAATGATGGTAGTTTAATAGCCCAAACATGGGGGAAATTTTTGATAATGAATCATAATATAATATATAATGGTGTAGTCATTCAAATGCCGATAATTTCAATAGCTGACGACAGATCAATTAAAAATTTCTCACAAATATGTGAAAGTGGTTATAGAATCAGGTTATCTTTATTATTTCAGTCGGGGAAAGCAGGATTTTATTCTGCAATGAATTAAAGTTCAACAGTGAGCATAGTCGCCGATCGGCCATCATGGCCGCCATGCTTTATCAATGGACCAAGCATTGTCTTGAATTTTCGTGATTGCCGTATTATAATAACACGGGTCACTTTGAAATTTCACACACTTATGTAAAAATGGACGCTGAATCTAAATATCCTTATTATTTAACTTATTCTTTCCTTATTTCGGTTAAAAATATGATGAAATCATATGTAGCTGAAAAATCCGTTGTAAGACAAAATTTAAATCGTTTTCTATAAGTTTCGACTTTTTAAATCGGCGGACAGAACTCTCATTGTTAGAAAACAACTTAAGTTTCGTATAATAGCGTCCGGAAACATTGCCGAAGAACGATGTAAAATTCGGAGAGTTTAGAGCATGAGCGAGAGGCCATTTTGGACTTTTCCCTGGCAACCGATCATCCGGGAACGGCGTCTATCGGATACCAAAGTACCTACGTCATACATTTCTTAGACAGAGAGCCGTTATCTTTCCTGGATTTTTTTTTAAATTTTTTTTTGCAGCACATTATTTTGTAATTATTATCACTGATATGCCTGTGATGATCACATCCAGCGTTTTGAATGTATTGTGAAAACAACTACATGCACTACCATCTGAGGCAAAAAATGTGATTTCTCAAACTGCTATATTACTTCAATAGTGCCATTTATTTCTGTACATTTTTGTGTGCAGTAGAATCTACTTATAATATCCTCTGGACCAACAAAATATTGTTGTTTGACTGTTTCTCGTTATATTCAATTTATGTTTCATAATAGAGGAATGTACTGGATAGAAAGCAGGAAGAACAAAGAAATGTTACATGTAGATGGGTTGACCAAGGATCTACCATCTACATGGGTTGATCTAGGTTAAACTTGGTTAAACTTCTACTTAGTCTGCAGTGTGCTTATACTTTTAAAACTATGTGGCTTCTCCAATTTTTTATATTGCAAGTAGGGGCAGCCTGCCACCACTCGTGTTGGCAGTGATAAAAATAGAAATTCTGTCTTTTGTAATCTTGTAACTATTGCACGCTTCTCCCTTTTCAACGAATGTGAGGTTTGAGACACACTTATAAAAGTCTCCTCCACGTCATATTTGTTACAATTGCCTGAGAATTTATTGTATTTCACTTTGCTTCCACTTGTGACCCAGCCACACGACCTACTTTACTAGTTGTATTATGTAGCCACACAGTTTACACATGGACAATTTCAGCAATTTTTTTTTGGCTAGGTAAATTGCACTGTGCTAATTCACTTTGCTAGTTGGGTATTGGTGTTATAAAAGATTTGTTAAAGGCTAAAGAAGAAAAACGGGTTAAACAAGGATGTATTTTATCGCGCTTGTTATTTGGAATTGTTATGGTCTTCAGGATGAAGAAATGCTGCACTGGTAATAAAAGGCATCGAATGGATACAAGGAGACCATTTGGAGGGTCCTCGACTTTGCTGGTGACATAGTTCTCATCAGCAGTCAGATAAAAACGATGCAGGAATACACAAATGGACTATCATCAATAGCCAGCAAAATTGGGCTTGAGATCAATCATGAAAAGACTACGGTCATGAAAAGTTTAATTCCAACAGACGACAAAATATACATGGAAAACAAACCAGTAGAAGAGATCGAGAAAGGGATACAGGCAAAGAAATTAGAATCAGAATAGCTAAAGCAGCAATGTCTTTCAGAAGCCTTGAAAAGTTGTGGAAATCAAAACTCATCAGCACACGTACAAAACTTAGGCTATTCAAATCAAATGTACTATCTCTACTCTTACGTATGCGTGTGAAAGCTGGAAGACAACAAGAGATATAGAAACAAAGTTGAATGCATTCTAAAATAAATGTCTAAGGAAAATACTTGGTATAGCGTGGAACGAATTCAAAACAAATGAAGAAATTAGGATCGCCAATCAACCACTAATATCTTCAGTAATAAAGAAAAGACTATGGTTATATGTTGGACATGTGATAAGAGATAATAACCGAATAGCAAATCAAGCCCTCATATGGGAACATCAGGTAAGAGAAAAAGAGGAAGACCCAGAGAGACACTGAGAAAAACATTGATGAGAGAGGCAAGAGCAACAGGTTTCATCTCCCTCAATGAGATAGAGCTGCTTGCACAGAACAGAGACAAATACCGAGATTTCATAAAATATCTTTAAAAGAATTGAAAACTGCTAGATCAAAAATTCAGATAAGAGGAGGAGTATCTTGGTCTACGCCCTATGGGCCGGCTACGGCTCGAAAGGTCAATAGATAGATAGATAAAAAGAAGAAAAATGTGAATATTTTAATAAATTGAAGGTTTATCAGGATTCTGGTTGGTCTCATTGTGGAGTCCATTGTACCGTCTATATTTCTAGGTGACTACAATTTATGTTTGTCATATCAGCTATTTGTGTTGGTGTCTAAAGTTATCAAGTAATGGCTAGAAACTTGTATGATAGCATCACAAATGACTTTAGATTTAATACAATTTGTGCAGACACTTGTAGAAATTTTAATTTAAAGTAAAAGTAATGGGCATATCAAAGAAACAATCATTACCACCATGCAGCGCAGAAATAAATATGACAAATCTGAAACTCAAATACTTAGGCACAATAATATCAGAAATCGGAAGGGAGCGAAATTGTGTGCACAAAATTTTTGTGTGTGCTGCGTCATCTCTAGACTGGCCGTACGCTAATCTTACGGTCGGTTGTTTGATGTGCGACATCTCATTGAGAGAGCCGATTCCTGCTGCTTTTGCCTCTCTGGATCAATGTTCTCTGGGTCGGCCTCTTTTCCTCTTACCTGTTGTTTCTCCACATGAGGGCTTGCTTTGTTATTTGGTTATTATCTCTCCTCATCACATGTCCAACATATGACCATCATCTTTTCTTGATTCATCATCATCGTGTGCCTTCTCCGCAACAAAGGTTAGCTACCATGGATCGCCATTCTACTCTTTTCTTGCTTTAATGGTGCAGGCTGGCATAGATTGACTTGTCCATCTTTTAATGTTGCTCGTCCATGTTAGTCTTGGTCTGCCTCTTTTACCTTGTATTTTTTCCTTCCAATATTACTTTTAGTAGGCTGTTGTGTCTTTTAACATGCCCCAAAAATTTCATTTGTCTTGTCTTGATTGTATTTAGTAGTTCTGTTTTTATTTTCAGCTGTTTTAAAACTTAATCGTTTGTTATCTTTTGTTTCCATCCAATTCTACCTATTCTATAAATCCACATTTCAAAGGCTTCAATTTTCTGTTCTGTTTTCTTGTCTAATGTCCATGTTTCTGCACCATACAGGAATATTGAGAAGACGTAACATTTTGCCATTCTTAGTTTCAGCCCTGCTGATATTTGTTTTGTTGTTAGTATATTTTTCCTAGCATTAAATACTTTTTGCCATACCTATTCTTTTGTTTCTTGATTACTGAAGATATTAGTGGTTGATTGGCGATTTGTTTTGAATTCGTTCCACGCTATACCAAGTATTTTCCTTAGACATTTATTTTTTAATGCGTTCAACTTTGTTTCTATGTCTCTTGTTTTCCAGCTTTCATGTGCATACGTAAGAGTAGAGATAGTACATTTGATTTGAATAGTCTTAAGTTTTGTGTTTGTGCTGAGTTTTGATTTCCACAACTTTTCAAGGCTTCTGAAAGACATTACTGCTTTAGCTATTCTGATTCTAATGTCTTTACTTGTATCCCTTTCTCGATCGATCTCTTCCACTGGTTTGTTTTCCATATGTATTCTGTCATCTGTTGGAATTAAGCTCTTCATGACTTTAGTCTCTTTATGATTGATCTCAAGCCCAATTTTTCTGGCCATTGATGATAGTTCATTTGTGTTTTCCTGCATTGTTTTTATCTGACTGCTGATGAGAACTATGTCATCAGCAAAGTTGAGGTCCTCCAAATGGTCTCCTTGTATCCATTCGATGCCTTTGTTACCAGTGCAGCATTTCTTTATTATGAAGTCCATAACAATTCCAAACAACAAGGGCGGTAAAATACATCTTTGTTTAACCCCGGTTTCTTTTGGAAAACATTCGCTCAGTCCTTCCACTGCACGAACTGAACATGTGTATCCGTCATACATGTCTTCGATAATATTTATGATTTTTTTTATAGTAAGACATTGCTTCCGAATTTTCAACAATGAATCTCTTAAGAAACCTGTTGAATGCTTTTATGAAGTTAAGTACAAAAGGTTATTGCTTTCCAATGTGATCCTCCAATATAAGTGTTGTAGAGTAAAAATGTGGTCAAGTCAGCTTCTCCCTTTTCTAATGAAAAACATCTTATGCAACAAATCTATGTCAATAGATATGAGAGAGTTGAGTTCATCGGTGCTTTATGGAGCCAATTCTGACCTGTGGAAGTGAGTCATGGACAGTAGACAAACAAATGAAAAGACGATTAGAGGCCACAGAGATGGGATTTCTCAGAAGAATATTGAAAGTTCCATGGACAGCTAAAAAGACAGACGAGGAAATTCTCAAAGAGGCCAACACAAAAGGGAGCTCCTTTCGGGAAACATCATGAGAAGAGGAAAGTTGGAATACTTGGTTACAACTGGCATAATGCAGGGAAAGAGAGGTTGTGGATGACATAGAGAGAAAATACTGGATAGCTTTGTGTCATCTCATGGAAAACAGACAATAACAGAACTGATACGATGCATGGTAGATAGAAGATTGTGGAAAGACATGATCACCTACGCTATCGGTATGGCACATGACGATGATGATGGACTTCTTATTTTTTTAATTAGAAGATGAATAATTGTCTTAGTTAGACAAGTTAGACTAATGAGAAGAGAAATAGCACAAACTAGCTATTGGATCCCACCCATAATTGATTTGTGTATTTTCTTTGTCAAGTGATGGAAGCTATAATTTTATGTTTCAGTTCTCCAACCTGGATCATTTATCACATGAAGTAGGCAGGAAGTACCAGGGGGTTGTGGCCACACTGGAAGCCAAGAGAAAGGTTATGTCGAAGCATTTCTATGAGCGCAATAAGCATTTATTGGTAGGATGGCTAGAGAAAATCTGGACTATGTGAGATTTGTATTGATTGTTTTATTACTAGAATTAACCAGTTGTAGCAAGGAGTCTGCGAGTGATGAAACATAGTCTATTGATATGTTTGTGAAAACATCTCACATGCACTACCACTGTTGTGCCACATAGGGTGCTGTGTAACATTAGTAATTACATATTATGGCTTTAGTTTTGTCTGTTCAGAACTGCTTAAGCATGCATAATTAGTAGATTGAAAATGTTCATTATGAATGAATTGGTAATAAAGTTACAGCTGAATATAACAGAACTATCAAGCTCCAGTATTTAAAAAAGTTCTCTCCATATGGGGAATATGGTGCTAGTGACCATATTTTTTCCCCAAACAACAGTACAGAGCACCAACTGCAGGAGCTTATGCCACACCATATCCTTTACTTCTAACATCATTCTTGTGATGTACTGGTTGTATGAAAGACAATTATTGTTGGTTGGTTAGTTGTACTGTAGTTGAGACATCACATCACAGACGTCGATGACTGCTGTATATACTAACACTGCCTGGGTATCCCATATGACAGAATCAATTTGCTTGTGTATTGTCAGCCTACTTCAGTTGAGACATGTCAGTGATCCTGTCTATGATGAAACATCCACAGCGCATTGAATACTCGTTGAAAATACTTTGTATCTGAGACAGGATCAGTAACATGTTTCTAACAAGACATTCTGTTTCCTTAACAATACATGGATCAAAAGCATCTATTTAATATGAATGCTTAAGCTACAGTGACAGGCATGCACCTTAATCAGGTGCAAATATTTGTAAACATGAGTGACAGTAATAAAGATGTAGGCAGCATTTTGAGATCTGAAACACAATTGACTGTCATGTATGAGAAGAGTACACAGTGTTATATGCACTATTCTTCCATGCAGTCAGTTTCTGTAGGTATTGTGTGAATATTGAGTTATTTGTATATCATTGCACTCCAAACATGTCCGTAGGTGCTCACATCTGCTCAGCAAGTCCCGCAGTATCCAGTGACGGACAACTCCAGTTCTGTATTGGTTGATGAAGTCTTCTTATACAGCCACTAAGTTTCTCATTTCTGGCTGTGCCCATTCTAATTCCCATCTCTTTCATCTGAAATAGTGATGTTGACATATGGTTGTCAAAGTCCTGTGCCCTTTTATCAGCTGTTGTTACACCTGATCTTGATGCAAGTAGTCGGCTATGAGTCGCAGACCACTAGAGGTGGCATGATATACATTTGTCCTGCCCCAGCTACTGGTTGAGCTGTAAAGAGGAAGGTGACTTGATAACTCTACAGCAGCTGGCTAATTTGTTGATGTGGTGTTGCTAGTAGCAGACTGTGAGTGATGAAACCTACACAGCACATTTGACTGGTCCATGAAAACATTTCACATACACTATCATTTGAGACAGTCTGCTGCATTAGTACCAGTGTCCTTGAATAGGTTCATGTCATGCTACTGAGACAGTCTGCTGCATTAGTACCAGTGTCCTCCAATAGGTTCATGTCATGCTCTCCTGTGTTAGGTTTCCAGCTCCCTCTTTTTGCGCTGAGAAAAGAAAATTTGCTTGTAACGATGTGTGATGGGTTTTTAAAAATGGTGTACTCAAGGTGACAGAATTGTGCATAAACAATGTTACAGCTGAGTGTAAGGAAGAAATATCAAGGAACAGTACAGGACACACAATCTAGGAGCTTATACTATGTCCTTTACTTTTAACATCATTCTTGTGGGATGATGAAACCTTGTGAAAGCATGGCAGTCATCTTGTGGTGTACTGGTTGTTGTTGGCTGGTAGTTCTGGGCAAACACTGCCTGGTATCTGACATAACAGAGTCAATTTGCTTGTGTATTGTCAGCCTACTTCAGTTGAGACATGTCAGTGATCCTGTCTATGATGAAACATCCACAGCGCATTGAATACTTGTTGAAAATACTTTTATATCTGAGACCGGATCAGTAACATGTTTCTAACCAGACATTTATCAAAAGCATCTATTTAATAGGAATGCTTAAGCTACAGTGACAAGCGAATCAACATCTATTATCTGCAATGAGACATGTACACTGAAAATTAGTTTTTTTAAACAATGATTTGATTCAGTAGTAAACCCCACTATCACCAACTCCTGTGTGATGTCAGCTGTGACATAGCCATCAAGGATGAAGCATCCACAGCACATTGAGTTCAACTTGAAAGTGAAATGGTATCTGAGGCAGGGTCTGTTTAGCATTTGTTAAAATGATCACTTTATCCTGGGTGTCTTAAAAACAATTTTGTTTCATTTCAGAACTTGTGTGAACAAGCCAAGAGGATTGAACAGAAAATCTCACAGAGCTGGAATATTGATTTCTTTGTATATTAAATAAAATGGCTGGAAAATAATTTCATTTTGAGTGATTTCTATAGCTTGAGTCTTTCCGCAATTAAAGTAAAGAGCCCCATAATGCTGTTAGCCTCACTCAAGTAGTCTCTTTCAGCTGGAGAAAGGTGCACACATTTAGAGCACAGGCAATGACACAACCATACTGACTCATCACACGAGAGCACCCAAGTCTACAAATTATTATCATTGATGTCAAGTTATACAAGCAATGTCAAGCACAAAACAGGACAGATTCATTCAAGAAACAAAGAATGACATGCGTTCGCTGTAAGAACTGTGGCACTCCCAGAAATGAGAAAGCGGATGAGCTCACAAAAGTGGGTGGGTGGGAGCCTACAGTCCAACTCAAAGAAATAAAAACAACCCTGAAACTAGCTAGAGAAGCAGAATGTAGGTTGTTACATGGAAAATATAAGCCAGATCACCACTTCATAAACCAACTGAGCAGACCAAGATATTCACAACAGGTGTGGCCTAAGCAAAGATATGACTCTGACTTTGCAAAATGTGAAACATTCATTTGAAACAAAATGCTACAGAAAAATCTGATAATGAGAAAAACATTAAATAAAACTGGCTTATAAACACCATTGTACAGAGAAAATTAAATTAGAGCCTTGTCAAAAGGCACAGCAGTTTAGAAAGAACAATAATGGACGGCGGTTCCTGGGTGATGCAGACCAAGAAGGTGGCGCTTTGAAGAATTGGTTTTGCTATATCCTGTGCTCCCATGACATCACTTTAGAGATATGATGTTAGATATCTGACTGCTGTTCAGAGTTGTTCTTCCTTGTCCTAAGGAAAAGGATTTCACCGTTTTTTCCTCAATTGTTTAGGGTTGGCTTCTGGATCCGTCACTTCTACTAAGGTATGTACAACATCAATGTCCTTCACGTAAAATATAATAAATGAACTCTTGTATAGCACAGTCAACATAAACATAACAAGCAAAAAATATGGACTAGAAATGAACATCAAAAAGACAAACTATGATCATAAACAAAGAAAATTCTCAAGACCTACAATTAAATATCACAGTTGAGGGAACACATCTGGAGACAGTCCAGAGCTACAACTACCTGGGACATAACCAATGATGGAAAATGCAAAACTGAAATAAACAAAAGAATGGGTATGGCTAAAAGTCTCTCTGCGATCAGGACTCAGTCAGAGTAGGATTCCAGACTCCCACATGAAGTCAGCTGTCAGGTTAAGTGTGTTAATCGCCCCACACAGACAGAACGTCACATTTAGAGTCCGCCAGATCCACTCTGACTGAACACCCGTTAATACGTTGCACTGTGTTCTGCACCAGTGGCCCAGTGCATCCGATTTCAGCCAGCATTTTTTCAGGTTTGCTTTCCTTAGCCTTTGATTGTCCCCAATCTTCCTGCAAGGCAGCAGATTGTCTTTTCTGTAGGGGGATTCTGCCCTCCCAGGTTTACGAGCACCATCTGCCCGAGTCACTAGAGGTGACTAACACTGACACACATCAAGATATATGACACATGACTAACATATACATGAGATATGACTGACTTAGACATGCACACACAAAGATATGACACATACCTAACATAGACATACACACAAAGATATAAGATATGACTAACATAGGCATGCACACACAAGAATATGAGATGTGACTTACATAGTACATAGCCATGTACACACAAGAATATGAGATGTGACAAACACAGACATGCACGCACAAAGATGTGAGATATGACTAACATAAACATGCACACAAAGATATGCGATATCCCTAACCCAGACATGCACACACAAAGATATGACACATGACTAACACAGATACACACTAAGTTATGCGATATTACTAAACTCAGACGCACATAACGATAAGAGACATGATTAACACATAGACTGGAAAATGCCTACAATGTAAACATCCTGGCTATACCTGTATTGACACTTGTCCCGATGGTAATTTTTGGCTACAGTGCGAACAGACATGTTCTGAATGCCATGACAAATATACTAACAAAACAAATAGCAGGGCTGAAACTAAGAATGGCAAAATGTTACATCTTCTCAATATTCCTGTATGGTGCAGAAACAAGGACATCAGACAAGAAAACAACAGAAAATTGAAGCCTTTGAAAATTGAAATGTGGATTTGTAGAATTGGGTGGAAATAAACGATAAAGTTTTAAAACAACTGAAAATAAAAAAAGAACTAAACACAATTAAGACAAGACAAATGAAATTTTTGGGGCATGTTAAAAGACACAACAGCCTACTAAAAGTAATATTGGAAGGAAAAATACAAGGTAAAAGAGGCAGACCAAGACTAACATGGACGAGTAACATCAAAAGATGGACAAGTCAATCTATGTCAGCCTACACCATCAAAGCAAGAAACAGTAGAATGGCGATCCATGGTAGCCAACCTTCGTTGCGGAGAAGGCACACGATGATGATGATAGCACAGTCAACAGGTTACCAGTCAAGCTCTAACTAGCCTCCTTTCGTTAATGGCTGAAGATATGCACAATTTTGACAAATGCTACCAGCTGTGCTATAATAATCTTACTGGGATTGTTTGATTCACAGTCCGATGTGGATTAAAACATAACTATTCCTCCAGTTAACTCACTTGGGTTCTGCTATACACCATAATTTTCTACTCTGCTCCAGATGTTAACCTCTTGCAGAAAGTTCCCTCAATTTGGTCATTTTTCTGGATGACTGCTGCAGATCTATTCCGCTTCCTCTCTCCCTTGATGACTATTTTCCCACTCACCTTGTCTCTTTGGCCAAGACCTGAGTTTAAAACAATCCTGTGTTTTCCATTTTAAACCACGTCGACCCTTGTACTCTTAAAATTGTACTTCTCATTCTCCCTAGTTATATTTCTATTTATGTACCTACCGGCTTATGGTCATGTTCATCTGACAGCCACATCTTACTCACCTTAGAGAATTGTCTGATCGCCTGCATGGGTAATCAATTACCCCCATTCCCTCCTCATATTCACCTCCCCCATCTGATTCTCATGTTTTGGCCCCTTACACTCTATAACGTCAATTCCACAGGAGTCCTGATCCTTCTGTTTATAATCTTTATCAATACATATTTTACAATATTCTTCTGTGTCACTATATATTCCAGTACTACCACTCTTTTTTCCCCATTATCCATTGCCACATAGCTACTATATTTCTTTCAGACACACTACCATTGCCTTTTTTCCCCATTATCCATTGCCACATAGCTACTATATTTCTTTCAGACACACTACCATCCCATCCCTCCATAGCACCAGTCTTCCCCGATTCCCGCCGTATTGCTCCCCTTTGTACCCAATGTATGGTTTTGTTTTCATGCCCTACATGTATTTTCTTTATCTCAGCCAATACCTGTCTAATCTTTGACTGCCATTCACACCTCTTTTTTCCAACTCCTATCTGACCTCTTGTCTAATGACATGACTGGTTTCTCTCCTCCCTCCCTATATCTAATCACATATGCATTTGACTTAGTCATCCACAAATTTGGAGCTTCTGGATTGAGCCAAAACAATGGATCTTAAAATAATCTCAATATACATATTAAATAAATCTGGTAACAGTACACAACCTTGTCTAAAATCCTGTTTCATTTGATCAAACATTCCTAATTGATTTCTAGTTCTTATGGCTGTTGTTTGTTGCTAGTACATGCTCTTTATTATTCTTAGAACTTTGATGTCAACGTTTATATTTCTAAAATTTTGATTATTTCTTGGTGCTTTACTTTATCAAATGCTTTGGTATAATCTATGACACATAGGCGTAGATCTATTTTCACTTATATGGCAGGATAATCAATAACCTAAGATATGCTGATACTATACTACTAGCAGAAAATCCTAAAGATCTACAACAATTACTTAATGAAATAAACATCATGTGCCATACCTTTGGCGTAGGCGATCATGTCTTTCCACAATCTACTATGCATCGTATCAGTACTGTTGTTGCCATGACACTAAGCTATCCAGACGGGACATTCTCGTGTATTGTCACACTCCACAGGAAATGTAGGGAACAGAACTCAGTCGTAGTCAATACGGAGGTCAACGGTCTCATCAGGGATAACACCGATGAGAAAGATGCAGTCATCTACACAGACAGATCTGTAATATGACACCAAAGAAGTGCATGGACATTTACGGCATGCTCAGCGGGCAGAATAGTTAAGGAAGACAGTGGTGCATACGTTATGATCACGTGTAGCATGACGACGGAGGTGATGGCAGTGACCATTGGCATTCAAATGGTTAGAGTCACAAGACTACACCCATGCCTGCATACTGAGTGATTCGATGAGCATGATAAGGAAAGTGTAGGCAGGATCTGTACGCATGCTATTGGAAGAGTCATTGCAGAAGTCAAAAATACGTACAGTCACCTTTGTCTACGTTCCAGGACATGCAGAACATAACGGGGAAATGAAAACCAACAGGGTTAATTAACCAGGGACACTAATCTCTTGCTGTAAACCACAACAGGGTTAATTAACCAGGGAAACTAATCTCTTGCTGTAAACCACAACAGGGTTAATTAACCAGGGAAACTAATCTCTTGCTGTAAACCACAACAGGGTTAATTAACCAGGGACACTAACCTCTTGCTGTAAACCACAACAGGGTTAATTTATACCAGCGAAATAGCCCCTCTGGCTATTTCCTCTTTCTTTTGTTCTGATTCCTTGGTAAGCGCAACTTCTCACTCCCTCACCAATTTCTCCGGCCCTGAATTCACATTGTGTTTCAGTTGCTGACAGGCTCTAAGAACGTTCGTCACAGGAAAACATCACCCCTTCGACAACAGCCTGGTAACAGATCTTAACAACACCAGAGTTAAGCACAACAGTTTCTTTTAATCAACGACAACATAGGATTCAGATTACAATAGGGTGATCATTTTTTTCCCATTGTTTCCGGGGACATTTGTCATATTTTTTACATTTTAGAGGTTTTTTTTGCTTATTTCTGAGACTGTCCCACAAAATCGGGGACGAACGATATATATATATATATATATATATATGTGTGTGTGTGTGTGTGTGTGTGTATACATATATTTATAATATGTGTGGGTGTGGGACTGTGTGTGCGCAAGAAATTTTGTAGATGCAAAAAAAAGATAACTTTAAATTTCATAATAACTGTTCAATTTATGTTTGATTTTATTTTTGTTAATATTCACGGTACTTATGTGATACACGCACTTAATGACATTACAATAGCTAGTTGTGTTTCTCAATAACAAAAAAATATTTAAAATAAAAAAAATTTAAACAACATATAGATATCAATTGCAGTATTAAAGTAATGTTTACAGTACCTTATTTATACTGAAGAGGTTGTTGCCTCGGCGTGGTACTTGTTTTTTGAGTGTATCTTTCTCAAGATCTCATGATTTGAAGCAAGTTTTTCACTGAAGCTTTCACGCGATAAATTAATGTTAGTTTGGCAGGGGTGGGGGAGAGAGAGTGTCTGCTTTTTTAAAAAATTAAACCCATCCCAATAGAAGTGAGTGGTGGGTAAGTGACGTAGCACCGCGCTTCAAGAGTTCAAAGAGCTATCTCCGACACAACGCGTCCAAGTCTTCTCTTTTATCTTCTTGCTAATGCCGCTCAGTCTGGCATAAAGAAACACAACTCAGTAACGTCCTGAGTCCTAGTGATTACTTTAAAAGAGGGCCGATTCCGTGTATGAACATTTATTTATTCACTGAAATCGGGGACAAATTTCTTCCGGGGACAACTTCTACATTCCGGGGACTGTCCCCGGAAATCGGGGACGAATGGTCACCCTATATTACAAGCAATCTTCTGGTGGTCTCTGGTATGTAGACCCCCCAGTTTAATACAATCACCACTGACAGCCTCTGCAGGTGGACCACACATCCATAATTATTATCGACCTTGGTATTGGTAAGGTCTACCTTGACATTCAATAATCTTCATAACTGTCCCTGTAGTTAAGGCCCACGGCTTATTAATTGCACCTCTCCCAGAGAAGTGATGGCGAACTACCACTATGGAGATATGGCAACGTGAATGGCCCTGAGTCGATTCACCCCTACCAGCACGATGCTGATAATGTATTTACTTGACGCTGAAATGGTTGATTCGTGGTCTGTGATGAGAATGGCCCACAGCCTATTCACACCTATCAGCGTGATGCTGATAATAGTAAGTACTTGACACTTGAAATGGTTGATTCATGGTCTCTGATGAGAATGGCCCACAGCCTATTCCCACCTATCAGCGTGATGCTGATAATAGTCATGCACTGACGCTAGTAATTGTTCAGTGAGAGTCTCTGTTTATTAGGGCACTCAGTCAACATACACCTCTCAGCAATAGGCCGAAACATACACCTCTCAGCAATAGGCCGACGAGGTCTTTCATTGACACTCTTGAGTGTCTACTACTAATCTGTGATAATAAGGGCACACAGCCATCTCGCTTATCATCATAATTGAGATTCTATCGATGTCAGTACAATTCTGACTTGACTCCTCAGAGCTTAGCTATCTTGTACACTACATTGATAACTATTTCATAATAATGGCACATAGCCAGTTCACAATGTAACATCTTCTTTCCTGATGCTATAGTCTCATTTACAACGTTCATTGTCCACTAACAGAATTTGACACTAAGGGCACACAGCCACTTCACATAGAATCATGTCTACTAAGCTATTGATGTCAGTACAATTCTGACATGACTCCTCAGAGCTTAGCTATCTTGTACACTACATTAACTAATTCACAATAACGGCACATAGCCAATTCACTATCTAGCTCACTAACATATTTCTGTCCACAGTTATCACATAGCTTTCTCTTGAACCTTATAACTCTATCCTAACTCCTGGCTACCTAACTGCCTAGCTTGGAACCAATCCATTTACTAACCTGTCCTCTCGAATAGCACATTTCCCTGGCCCACAGTATAGTCTGCTCTCACACACGTCTGCATAGCCTCTCGACTTCAACTCGACTGCCTACCTCTCCTTCTTTGTCCCCTAATTCGACTCTCCCCGAATGCTTTTCACATGTACCTCACGTGTCCTTGTTTATCCCTTGACTGAACTTCACCCTGCTTCCTATTAATTCCCCTATCAGTCTGCTTTACCTCCCCTTGTTCCCCACTAATTCTCACCTATCAGTCTTATGCCGTATTACCCCTTCATCCCGAACCTAATATACTCTACTTTAAATTAATCAGGGACACTACTCTCTTGCTGTAAACCACAACAGGGTTAATTAACCAGGGACACTAATCTCTTGCTGTAAACCACACCAGGGTTAATTAAACAGGTCCAATTAACAACCTTTAAAGGGAAAACAATGAAGAGTTGTGATCGGTTGGTGTACCAGGTAGTAAAAGGGTCTTCTGTGTACTTGTCTTATCAACACTTCACCCTATTCTTTGTACTAAAGGGCATGATTAAGGCATTGATCGTACTTAGGAGCAAAGTGTGATCATGTATAAACATGAGGGCTTCTGGTGTCTGTCTGTTACGATTTAAGGCTGGATCTCTCCAGACAGAACACCTCTCTTTGACCGCTGTATAGACATTCTAGACTTGGACAAACGGGTGTGGACAGTAACACATATCTACGGACAGCAAGACAAGGGACAACTCCATGTCACATTTTTAATGACTGGCTACACTGTCCAGTACTTCAACAGGTTTACCTGCATATAACATTGTAGTCAAAGCATTCTACAGAGACCTGTCATCAAACACCCCATACTCATGCATTCCAGTTTGATTTCTACAAACATTTCTGCTATCCATTTGCACCTGGCTGTCTATCAGAACTTCTATGTTCTTTAAAACTGTCCAGGATAGACCCAAGCTTCCAATCAGATGTATCTAAATTAACTTTATTCGTCTAAACTGATGGCTGAACTTTCTACATGAAACTTTCATTCTCCAGGTGTCAGCCATTTTCTCTCCATGTTATCATTCGTCTCTCCAGCGCATTCCTGTTCTAACTCTAACATGTCTTCTCTGCTTGAGGTATCAGTGACAACTGACTAATCCAGCCCACTAGTTTGGCTTGTTGACTTCATCATGTGACCATTAAAGTAAAGTACCCCTGTCACGCCAAGTGGCGTATAGGGAAATATGGTGTTAGTGACCCTATATTTTACAGACCTTCAGCACATGATTTTTGGGGTAATGTGGTTGGTATTATGCCCGTGCTGCTTTACTTTCCCAGAAAAAAATCCGGTACCCATATTAAGGCTGGGTGAACCCGGAAGCCGTCGGTTGGGATCAAACCCTACCCCTTGTCCTTTGTAGTCCAGTTCACTAACCACTGAGCTATCGCGGCTCCCAATCATGTGACCATTGCCTAACCAAATTCCCAAGATGTCCTTCCAACTTACCATCTTCGATTCATTCCCATCCAAAGTTCTGTTATTAACTCTACAAATCCCACTCTCTACTACATTATTTCAAACTACAATGTCATGTCACACATCAATTTCATAAATCAGTCCATAAATAAATCTAACATAATTTCAAAAACAGTACAGTCCCACATTTGTGGCACACTGAAATAAAAGGCAAACTATAATAATGTGTGCAGTTTTTGACAGAGTCTTGGCACCTCACATTCAGCCATATAGAGTATCTTGTATATAAATGTTCCGGATCAGAGTTTCACCAGCACTGTCATTTCATATAGATTATCCTCTGACATATTTTGGCTTGAAAATAACTGGTTTGTATGGCTGTAGTAGGTGCAACGTCACAGCCTGTGAATGAAGAAAACATTGTGAATATGGAGAATAAATGATGCTAGGAAAATAAATCTACACTTTTAATATGAACACGTACATCATTGCCAGTTTTCTATGCAATTTTTTGAAATTTCACATATTTTTATTTTACATTAGCAATTGACACTTTGCAGCAGGAATCAGCTCCCTCAATGAGATAGAGTTGCTTGCACAGAACAGAGACAAATGGTGAGATTTGATAAAAGATCTTTACAAGGATTGAAAACTGCTAGAATAAAAAAATTTAGATAAGAGAAAGAGTATCTTGGTCTATGCCCTATGGGCTGGCTACAGCTCGAAAGGTCAATGGATAGATAGATAGAATTTATACTTTCTATATTGCAATATGACTCTTTGCTTGTGGCATCCCACTTCATTTATGCCCCAACATTTACTCTAAATAATATCACAACAATCTGTACATCGTTTACAAAAATAAATATACCCTCTTTACCATAACAAAATATGCAATTTTAACATGACAATCAGCATCCAATTTGTTAAGAAAATAAGAAATAATTCTATCATGTCTTGAGAATGCTACATAAGTAGGCTGGTCATATCTCCTTGAGACAAAAATGGAACATTGGGATAGCAAAAACAGGACAGAAGCTGGTTATTTAATAGCACATATTCATGAAAAAGTAAGATGATAAAAAAGTTTAATTATAGAAACATATATATGAACATTATAACTTCCGATCAATATGGTAGATAGGTGACAGGTAACCTTTGAGTCACAGTCTGAAAAATGTTTCTTGTTGAAGTTTCCTCATATTCCAAGTCGGGCTTGCTGTTGGAGCTACTGAGTAGTGCTCTGTGCACACTGAGTTGTGTGTTTCATCCAAATGGTCTTTCTATATTCAGATTGCTTACGATGAATAATGATATCGTATAACGACAGTTCAGATGCGTTCATTACGGTGCGGAAACGCCTTATGTCTTTTGACGTGTGCTGTATCTGCTACGATGAGAACTACAACTGCCTTTCTTTGTTTGGATATTTGATGAGATGTTAATTCAGATGATTCCACTGACACCGGCAGTTAAACAATTATGGATTTCCATTCGTCTGCAGTGATACCGAGGCCTTCGACTAACCATAACCATAACTGAACATTATACTTCCGTGACAGTATCCATACAAAATGTTAGGTAGACATTGAAATGGAATATATTTCACACTACTATCCTCTACCATGAATATTTCTTCAATGAAGTTATCTTATGCAGATAACTTTGGTCTAAAACCGATATCATAAAACTTCTCACACTACATAACACAATTTTCATACAATCCATGATACTCAAATGCCAGGCATCGATGGTGTTGATCAAAGGTTATAGTTATTGATTGACCAATATTAAAGTATATTTATAGCTTTCAATAAAAGCAAGACTAATATGATTAACAATGGGACAAAACTAACGTTTTTACTGCAACAATAGGGCAGCTGGGAAATAGGACAAAAACGTTCTGGTCCCATTCAAAATGGTACGTATGGTCAGACTATGCATAAGGTACGTGTTGTAAAAACACATATTATTACTGATGCATTTTCTGGACAATGTCATCAGAATTAGGTCAGTACTGTATTTCTTTTCCAGAAAAAAATCTCAAGTAACCATTTATGGTCAGGGGAACCTAGAAGTTTACTGGACCTGACCTCTTGTCTTTAGGTTAATTATGTGTAGTAGTGTGGGAGCACAACATGAAAATATATGTAGAATGAAAGAAATAGGCTAGCTGGAAGGAGTACTTGTGTATCTCCAACAAGACAATCTCGACAGAGAATAATAGTCATCAATAACTATTGTAGTCGGTATATCAGTTTATTAAAGCTATATAAAGTTCTGCATCTTAGTGGTCGCATAAGAGGATTTATCAACCAACACAGAACTGGGGTCGCCAGTCATTGGATGCTGAGGAGGGGATGAGCACCTATGGACATGTTCGGAGTGCAATGACGAGAACCTATAAATAACTCAATAAAGCTCTGCATCTTCATCACAATGTCATCTCCTCTTACAGAGCACTTACACATTGTCTTTTGTTCTAGAACAGGGATGGCCAAAAAAAGGACGTCGCGGGCCACTTGTGGCCCGCGACGTCCTTTTTTTGGCCCGCGGCGGATAAAAAATAAAATCAGGTTGCATTGAGCAAAATGTCCTGGGTAAAATTGATTACAAATTTGTTACATTAACTTCTACCGTGGAGAAAGCTAACTCAAATATTCCCTAGTAGTAGTTAGTTTGACATCGCCTTCCCGTCATTCCCGACCCATCCTTTTTTCCGTTTGATTATCCTGCGACCGACTTAAACAAAGGAAGAAGCTGACGAATGGTTCTAGAGCCAACTCTCGGTTCGGCGAGTTCAAACAGTTTCCGCCAAGAAATACTGTCAGTCACCCACCTCCTCCACCCCAACACGCTCACCTCACAATTATTTTACTTTCAATTTCTTTCTCTCCAAACTTCTTTTCATCAGTCAAAATTATATATCCGATCTGATCATTCTGATTTTGTCGAGTTACAGTGAACAGTTCCATTTTAACAGGAAACAGTGCTATTGTTGTAATCTGTGTTTTCATTGTCTGTTGCTTCGGTCGTGGTATAATATGAGCAATAAACGTCAATTAAATGAAAAAATCAGATTTTTTCATGAGAAATGGGAACATGATTTTTATATTTATCAACAATAAGGATAGCAAACCGCAGTGCCTTGTGTGTTTGCAAATGTTGTCTGTAAATAAAGAGTATAATCTTAAACGGCATTACACACAGCACCACGCCGCTAAATACAAGGACTACATTGGTACAATACGTTCTACAACTTGTGTGCGATTTGAAGAAAAAGGTTAGTGCTCAGAAATCTGTTTTTACTACATTAACAACAAAACAAAAAAGTTCCTTAATGGCATCGTTTGTTGTAAGCGCAGAGATAGCGAAATAAAAAATATCATTATATGACGGTGACTTCGTAAAACGTTGTTCTATTAACATGGCGCATGCATTTGGGGAAGAAAAAATTGCCAGTCATTTTGAGAGCGTTCCACTATCAAAACAGACAGTCACTAGAAGGGTTGAGGAAATAAGTTCTCATATATCTAGTAAATTAAAGAGTGTCGTTACAAATTCCGCTTACTTTTCTCTGGCTTTGGATGAATCTACTGACATATCAGACACAGCACAACTTTTAATTTTCATAAGAACTGTTTCAAAAGACTTTATTATCAATGAAGAGCTACTAGCTTTAGATTCATTGCATAATACAACCAAAGATCAAGACATTTATAACTCAGTTATGAAAGTTGTTAACGGTATCGGTGACATAAACAGACTTTCAGCAATAGTGACAGATGGCGCTAAGTCTATGTGTGGTACTCAAACAGGTCTAGTTGGATTATTAAGGAAGGCTGGAATCCATTGCCCATCATTACACTGCATTATATACCAGGAGGCGCTGTGTGGCAAGATTCTAGACGTAGAGGATGTTATGAAAACTGTAATAAAGTGTGTGAATTTAATAAAAGGCGGGAATCGGTCTTTGATACACCGACAGTTTATAAATTTTCTATCAGAAGTTGAGGCGGAATATGGCGATTTGGTGCTCTACACACAAGTACGCTGGCTAAGCAGAGGGAATTGTTTGAGGCGGTTTTTTGCTTTGAGAAACGAGATAAAGCAGTTTTTAGAGGAACATGATACCAACAAAGAACTGATCAGAAAAATGTCTGATCCACATTTTAACAGTGTATTGGCTTTTTTAACTGATATCACCCAGCACATGAATGAACTGAACGTGAAGCTACAGGGATGTTCCCAAACAGTCTCAGATTTGGTAGGACACATAGATGGATTTATAAGTCAACTAAAAGTTTTTAGATTTACCCTGGCCAAAGAAAACTTCATTCATTTTCCTTCGTGCAAAGAATTGCTTGAGGAGCGCAGTGACACTGATTTCAAATTTTCTGTATTAATGTTAGACAAACTATTGGAGCAATTCAATGAATGATTTTCTGACTTCAGTGGTATACGACCAGAACTGACATTGTTTAATAACCCTATGAAGTGTGACATTTTCCAACAACATGACACTTTTCAGTTGGAGTTATGTAACCTCCAAAGTGACCCCTTTTTCCAATCAAGGATAGAGATAGGAGTTGACTTTTGGAAACTTGTGCCACGGGAAAAATATCCCGCATTGAGTGATTTCAGTTTGAAAATTACTTCTATGTTCGGAAGCACATATATATGTGAATGCGCTTTTTCAACAATGAAGGAGATTAAATCGTCACAAAGAACCGACTTACTGATGGCCACCTTCAGGATTTATTACGAATATCATCATCATCTTTACACATTGACTTTGATGAACTTGTTGCTGCACATGAACGTCCACATTGTTCTCATTAAGTTTGTTACATGTCAACTTTAAAATGACCTAACTAAAACAAGTTTGTTAAACAATATAAATAGCAACTTTTATTCATCTTTTTTAATCAACTAGGCATTTTAACTCTGTTGCAACAAAATGATTTATGTAAGCAAATAATGCCGATAAATAACAAAAATATTACATTAAAATAAATGCCAAGTTTATTTGTATTGATGTTGTTATGTGTGTGGCCCGCCACAGAAAAAATAATAAAAAAGTGGCCCGCCATTTGAAAGAAATTGGCCATCCCTGTTCTAGAATATAAAACGGTTGCAACTGATGAGTTACCAATTCAATACTACACACTCCTTAATCACCAAAATCTCTACCATATAACTGGTCATCTGCTTTCATTCTAAGAGACTGCCGAATGAAGATGAATAAAGCAGCTTAAAGCACATAAAAGGGAGCCACGATAGCTCAGTGGTTAGCGAACTGGACTACAAAGGACAACGGGTAGGGTTCGATCCCAACTGATGGCCTCCGGGTTCACCCAGCCTTAAATGGGTACCGGATTTTTTTTCTGGGAAAGTAAATCAGCACGGGCGTAATACCAACCACATTACTCCAAAAATCATGTGCTGAAGGTCTGTAAAATATAGGGTCACTAACACCAAAATATAGGGAAATATGGTGTTCGATTCCCGCTGGGAGCAGTGTGAATTCTACTCGTGGTTGGAAAAAAAAATACCCCCACGGTCAACCCAGCCGTTGGCAGAAATGGGTACCAGGGTATTACCCTTGGAAGATGAGGAATGTCGCTTCGCATCTGAGTTTTGATGCTTGAGGTGACACTATACAGAAATCTCCGAACATTTCTGGATAGGCGGCCAAGCACATATGGGTGGAAACTCGCGTGCTAAGACGCAGGTTCAAGTCTCGTACTTTACCTTTACCTTTACCTTTACTCTTGGTAGTACCGACAAAGCACCAAGAGAGAACTGTCTTCTGAGTTTATGATTTTGTATTCCCCCATGTTGCCTAAAGAGTTCTATCTAATCATTCATTGGCTGCCTGTCTCTGTTCCAGAATGTTCTAAAAACAATTACCCATGGTTTACTAACACAGGTGAGACAATTACCTCCCTTCTTGCATGTCAGGGTCTCTAGTTGATCCATAATAACTTCCTTGCTACCTGGATTCTAGGTCAAGGTATTCTACCACAGAGTTCATCTTGACCTATTGCAGTTATTTCCACAGTTCATTGTCTTTGTACTATTTTTAATTGACTATTTGTTACAAAGTTTACAAAGTGCTAGAATTTTCTAGAATTCTCTTTTTCTCTTTTATATGCAATCTCTGTGTCCTTTTTTTGTCTTAAAGTCTCATACTGCTACAAGTTCACTAGCCAATGCCCTATCACAGCCTCCCACACTTAGCAAAGCATTGATAGGAGATTATTTATACACATCTTTGCAGCAGGAAAAGATCTGATCATCAGAAGAGGTCCCCTACAAATAAGTGTTTTACCCTTTAGCTTCTTGACACTTTAGAGGGGCGGATCCATCTGAGTCATGACTCCCAACATCTGTTTCCTGCTATACTTGAACCTGATAATTCTAACTTCTCACAGATCACTGTGTCATTGCTGGAAGAGAACTGGGTTTTCTCTCTCTTTCTGTCCATGAGGTGAACAAACCCATCATTGGATATCTCATCTTGAATATTCTCAGTTCTGTGGATTTACGCCTGAGTGAGATCTTCTTTTGGGACAGTGCATTTCTGGAAAATGTGGTCAGCACTATGCCAGTACTGTATTTCTTTTTCAGAAAAATCACTGTTGCCCACTTAGGGTTGAATGCACTAGAAGATGACTTCTTGTCCTCAGCTGGTCAGGTCACTGCTCTAAATGGCCTTCTACATTTAACAAAGTAATATCTTACACAAATAAACATTATTTAACTGAAACATAACAATCAAACAATTTGGAAACATATCAATCAAACAATTTGTATAATTGTGCCATAGTAATCAACCTTGTTTTGTACACAACAGTTTACATATGTTATCATTACTACAACATTCTACATCACTTTTACAATAACAACATCTTTATATTCATTACCATCACAATCCACATATTGTTTTCTGCCACCTGCCACACAAGAGATTCATTGCCATACAAAATGTCTTCTGCCACTTCCTCTTTTCGACATAACTGAGAATGTAAAAACACCCAGTCTCCTCCGGCCTCCTTCATCATCTGAAAACAAAGGTGGACATCCAAGAGCATGATTGTTTTCTTGTCACATGCTACATTTATGAGTCAGTCGAAAGAGCTTCATGCTGGTACTGGCAGAATCTTGACAGATCAACAATCACATAATCTTATGTCCATATGATTAGGTGACCCAGTTTAAACCTCGACAATTTTAACTCCCACATAATTCAAAAGTGTAAGGACAATTTGGTCCTGAAATACCAGAGGCATGGCAATAAGCAGTAAGAAGTAACATCATCAACCGTAGGTGAGCAACACTGGGTGTTTGTGGCGCCGACAGTTCAGACAATGAAGTCCCCAATAACCTGAAGGTCAGACAACTAAGTGCTAATTTTCACTGTGACAACGCTGGGCTCCCATGTAAGCCAACAGCATGGTAACAGTTTAATCCTGGACGACGCACGGCAATAAGTGATACAAATTACATCATCAACCATAGATGTGCTAAACTGGGTGGTTGAAAGAAGTTCCCTGGTTGACAAATCCTTATCACCTATGACTAGTTCAATCCACTCCATGGGTACACCTATAAAAGAATGTTGCAAGTAGTAGCCACTTTATTCGACTGAAGAGAATAGCAATGTGCTGGGTTAAAGCCAGAACAGGTAAGTAAGACTATATTTGAACAGTGTTGCATAGAGTAAATGAAGTCATTTTCTTCCAAACATATAGTGTAAGCCTTAGAGTCAATGCAGCAGGAGGTTGAAACCTGGGAGTCATCATGACTCCCAGGTGGGCTCACCTTTCCTAGAGTGTCAAGAAGCTAAAGAGTCGAAACACTTGCTCAATGGGGTCTCCATCTGATGATCAGATTGCCTCCAGCTACAGACCAGCTTACTGAGCAAACTCGTGAAAGGCTGGTCAATAGAAGACTCATGTGGCATTTGGAGACAAAACATCAAATCATACCACAACAAAGTGGTTTCTGTCAGCACAGATCAACTGAAGACCTGGTCACCTACATTGCACAGGAAATAGAAGATGATCTACAAGAAAAGAAACACACACTGACAGTGTGGGTTGACATGGAGAAGGCTTTTGATAGAGTACGGAGAGAAGGATTAAAGAACAAGCTTCTCAGACTTGGCATCCAAGGCCGTTTATTAAATTGGATATCTCAATACCTACAAGACAGAACGGTCAGAGTACAAGTACATGGACAACTAAGTAAGAAAGTCAGAATCGAACAAGGTGTCCCACAAGGTGGAGTCCTATCCCCAACACTCTTCTTAATTTTCATAAATGACATCGTAATGGACATTCTACCCAGAATACACTCAGCAATGTATGCAGACGACCTGGCGATATGGGCATGTGAAGAATCTATGTCTGTGGCTAGCTCCAGAATGCAAGAGGCCCAAGGAAAACTTGAAAAATGGATAAACACCTGGTTATTACCAATTAATGAAAAAAAAACTACATACACAATTTTCAGCCTATCAAGAAACACACTCTCTGCAAAATTGAAGATAAAAGACCATACACTTCCTATTGACCAAAACCCAACATATCTTGGTGTCGCCTTGAATCACAGAATGACATGGAAAAACCAGATAGACAGAGTATACAAAAGAGCCAGAAAACGAACAGATATTATGAAGAAATTGGCAGGAACAGACTGCGGAGCAGACAGCAATATCTTGAAACGACTTACCGTAGGAAGAGTAAGATCAGTCCTAGAGTATGGTGTCACAGCCTGGGCTACAGCTTCCAAATCACAGCGTAGCAAAATTAACAGAACACAAAACAAGGCTGCCCGCATCATCACTGGTGCTATGAAATCTACACCTATCAAGACTCTGGAAACAGTCACAGGTTTACAACCTTTAGATGACAGATGGATAACTAAAGTAAAGCAGCAAGTGGAGAAATATAAAAGCTACTTAGTCACTCCATGCATCAACGAATATCTGGTTTTGGAAAAAGAGGACTGAAGAGGAGCAACTTCGCTGCAACCTCCAAAGAACTGGCAACCAGTGACCCAGTGCTGTCCCAAACAACACCGAAACCCTTAGGTCCATCTGATATGACTCCTCATGGGAAACACAAAATACCAGAAATTAAGGATGACATAATAGGAATCATGAAGAAAGGCACCCAAACTGACACAGAGAGAAAACACATAGCAGAAAAACACACAAACTACAACTACCCACAGGACTCCTGGTCACACATATACACAGATGGCTCTGCTACAAACGCCACCAGAAATGGAGGAGGAGGTGTGTTCCTGAAGCTGAAAAACCAGGAAGAGATCACCAGGTCAATAGCTACTGGGAAATTCTCAAACAACTATAAAGCATAAACTGAAGCCCTCAATTACGCTGCAAAAATGAATATCCAATACAAAAATAACATGCACAAGAAATTGGTGATACTGATGCTTTGTGAGCCCTAACAGCTCTAAAAACCCCCAGGAACAATGAACTAGATGACTTGAGAACAACCCTAGACCAACTGTGCAATAACTTCCAGAGAGTGGTCATCCAATGGATACCACCACACTGTAATATACATGGAAAAAAGAATGTGCAGACAAATTAGCTAAAGAGGGAGGGAGATTACCACAAGAGAACCATCTGGTCAGCTACGATGAAGCCAAATCCATCATCAAAGGCCAGTTTCATTCTAAAATGGAAACGAGAACACCCAAAGTATAACGAGAGGGATGGATACCACCAACTATCAAGGAGGGATCAAGCCATCATACTTCGCCTCCGCACTGGTCACAACAGAATGAGAAACCACATCTTCACCAAACTCAAAATTGGTACTACCAACCTATGCCACTGTACACTGGATAACATGACAACAAAACATGTTCTACAGGATTGCCTCCAGTACACAGACCTGAGAAGTACAATGTGGGCCACACCCACCTCCCTGGAAGAGAAACTATACGGGGCATACAAATGACAATGATTGTTCTTTGTCACATTCTACATTTATATAAAAACCATGATTGTTTTTTGTCACATACTACATTTATATTAAACCACAATGACTGTTTTTGTCACATACTACATTTATATAAGACCACAATGATTGTTTTTTGTCACATACTACATTTATATAAAAATGACGATTGTTTTTTGTCACATACTGCATTTACATAAAATCACAATGATTGTTTTTGTCACATACTACATTTATATAAAAATGACGATTGTTTTTTGTCACATACTGCATTTACATAAAACCACAATGATTGTTTTTTGTCACATACTACATTTATATAAAACCACAATGATTGTTTTTTTGTCACATACTACATTTATATTAAACCACAATGATTGTTTTTTGTCACATACTATCCTATCACCAAGCTTGTTCAATCTGAGCAAATCTTTAAAAACATCTCAGAGATACCAGGCCTAAACATTAATGGAAAGATTATAATCAATAACCTGAGATATGCTGATGATACTGTTCTATCTATCTATTGACCTTTCGAGCCGTAACCGGCCCATAGGGCGTAGACCAAGATACACCTTCTCCTATATGAATTTTTGTTCTAGCAGTTTTCTTTTAAAGATATTTTATCAAATCTCGCCATCTGTCTCTGTTCTGTGCAAGCAGTTCTATCTCATTGAGGGAGCCGATTCCTGCTGCTCTTGCCTCTCTCATCAATGTTCTTCTCAGTGTCTCCCTGGGTCTTCCTCTTTTTCTTTTACCTGTTGTTTCCCATATGAGGGCTTGCTTTGCTATTCGATTATTATCTCTTCTCATCACATGTCCAACGTATGACCATCGTCTTTTCTTTATTACTGAAGATATTAGTGGTTGATTGGCCATACTGTTCTACTAGCAGAAAATCCTAAAGACCTACAACAATTACTTAATGTGATAAACACAAGCAAAAAATATGGACTAGAAATGAATATCAAAAAGACTAAAACTATGATCATAAACAAAGAAAATTCTCAAGACCTACAATTAAATATCACAGTTGAAGGAATACATCTGGAGACAGTCCAGAGTTACAACTACCTAGGACATACTATTACCAATGATGGAAAATGCAAAACTGAAATAAACAAAAGAATAGGTATGGCAAAAAGTAATTTTAATGCCATGAAAAATATACTAACAACAAAACAAATATCAGCAGGGCTGAAACTAAGAATGGCAAAATGTTACATCTTCTCAATATTCCTGTATGGTGCAGAAACATGGACATTAGACAAGAAGACAGAACAGAAAATTGAAGCCTTTGAAATGTGGATTTATAGAAGAATAGGTAGAATTGGATGGAAACAAATGATAACAAACGATGAAGTTTTAAAACAACTGAAAATAAAAAGAGAACTACTGAACACAATTAAGACAAGACAAATGAAATTTTTGGGGCATGTTAAAAGACACAACAACCTACTAAAAGTAATATTGGAAGGAAAAATACAAGGCAAAAGAGGCAGAGGCAGACCAAGACTAACATGGACGAGTAACATCAAAAGATGGACAAGTCAATCTATGTCAGCCTGCACCATCAAAGCAAGAAACAGAGTAGAATGGCGATCCATGGTAGCCAACCTTCGTTGCAGAGAGGGCACACGCTGATGACGCTTCCTTTCCTAATGGGCTCAAGATGTACAATATTATCTGAGTTGATAGCAGAGAGAAACGCGCAGCTGGCTGTTTGTGCCAGGATCAATGAACCATAATTAACCAAGATACCTCTCCCTGTGGTAGGTCTGAAAACAGACTAACCAGTGTAACTACTTCAGCATGAACTGAAGAAGGAAGGCAACCCAGTACTAAAGATGCCATGCTGAAGTTGAATGAACTAAATGTTTACTGCAAACCACCACACAACATATCTATGCTCATTTAACATCCTTTTAATGGAGGCTGTGAAGAGAAGTAGACATCAGAAAACAAGAAGAAAACTTCGTTTCTTATTTAATATTCTTATCCTATTCTTGTCAGTTATTTTCAAGTTCATCCGAACAAATTAAATCTTTTACTCTCTGGTCAAGAGTGTGACCACTTGCAAGATTGTATTCGCCATGGACAATAATTAATACAAATTTCACTGGCAACAAAACAAACACCTAAAATTAAACTAGAAAACACAATTTTTAATTTTCTTGCAGAGTTACTATTCTAAAATATTTCCAACAGACATATATTTTAAGAAAAGTAATTAAAAAAACAGCTTTTCCTGGAAATGAGAAGGACGTCAAAAGTCAAACTGTTTAAACAATCATCATTTTTTTTTATATCAGGCTGATTGGAGGATAGGGAAGAAATTATTCTGTGGCGAAAAAAAAAAAAAATAGAAACCGCCTGAAGAGGTGGCAGAGAGACAAGCAAATAAGTAAAACAATATTTGGAAGCTTTGTGTGGACAAGACATGACCATACAAGCCAATGTTTTGTTGCAAGGTCATCAACAGGGACAAAAAAAGGTGTTTGCTTCTCTGTCCCTGTTGAAGACCTTTTGGGTTTAAATGTAGGCTTAGTTTTATCTTGTCTTTTCTAAAAGGCTGTAAAATATTATTTTATATTACTTCATTAATTCCATTTGGGGATAGCACTGAGGCAATTACTTGTTTCATGCTAAAAGTACCTAGTTAACAATCAATGTATAAAGTGATGACCGATTTATTTCCATTTTGAGTGCCCATCTGAACAATAGCAACTGTGACTGATGTGCTATACCACAGCATTGAAGTTCATAAATTATCATCTGGCTACATACATTGTACGTATGTAGACACCTAAATATTAAGCCTCCCACAAATACAAAGTCAGGGAACAACTTTGACAAAGCAGGTAGAAAACGTAGTCAAATCTTCATGCAGGAGAGAGGCAATAAAACTCCTGACAGGGAAGGAAAGCTTGACACAGATCCTCATTGTCTGATTTCCTGGGGAAGAAATTTCTGACTACAAAAAAGCTGCTGCTATCTGAGAAAATTGAGGAAACCCAAAGATTTTGGGGAAAAATCCAGAAACAAAAATTGTGCTGGGGATGGATGTATGGGACTGCAGGGTGCAAAACACCATGCAATGGAGTAAACTAATAAGCAATAACAAAAAGAAATATATGTACAAATCCTCACCTTCCTGTTGATCTTAAAGCCTGCAAAGTCTTGCAGTTTCATCTTCCTATCTTCCTCTTGCCCTGGGCAAACCCAAGAATCTGTGACTACAACATCTGCTCTGTAAGCTGCTTTAAGTGGATCATGTCCAAATAAAAATGAAGCTCCATTCTACAATGACAAAGATTAATATTAATTGGGACAAACAAGTAAAATATATGTTTATGTACATGTATATGTGAAGAGTGTGAGTGTGCCTGTGCATATATACAGCACAATTCACTTACAATGGGAATCCTGATTTAGTAGTAATTTTAAAAATCCCCACATGAAAAAATGTGTTCTCCTTCATCCCATATTTAAAAAACATCTTTTATAACGTTAATACCTAGCCTGCAAATCGGTTGCAACACATTTTGTGAAATTTGCCTAGTCAAAAAAAAAGTATTAATGGTGTTAACTTTTCCTGTCCATGTGTAAAATGGACATGCAGGATAGACCTGACCAGTAAGGCCTACCTGTACAAGGCTGTGGATGACAGAGATATGGGAAACAAAGCATACTGTACAAATTGTGGCTGTGCTTGGAAAAAATTACTGTTTTTTTTATTAAATAGGCCAGTAGCAATAGGCTTTCATCATAAAGGCTCAGTAATGGTGAACACATACATGCTTGTTCAAATCTATTCGCAAGTCATTAATTTCATATAGTGAAGGCTTCCAGTATTGACAAGAAGCGCAAATGTAGAACCCTGAAGGACAAAAACAACATTATGTTAGTGTTTACAAGCGGTGGTTTTGGACAGAATAGAAAGAAAATTAGGAAGCCGATTATGAAGACATTGACTGCACTTTCCATACACGGTTCCAACAAGCTAGCAGCAAGAATATCCTGATTTCATGACCCATCATTATTGAAAAGGGAAAAGAGCTGGCTGAGAATATAGAACATACCAACTTCAACCTAAGAATGGGCTGACTGAGAATATAGAACATACCAACTTCAACCTAAGAATGGGCTGACTGAGAATATAGAACATACCAACTTCAACCTAAGAATGGGCTGACTGAGAATATAGAACATACCAACTTCAACCTAAGAATGGGCTGATTGAGAATATAGAACATACCAACTTCAACCTAAGAATGGGCTGACTGAGAATATAGAACATACCAACTTCAACCTAAGAATGGGCTGGCTGAACCAATTCAAAGTGCAACATGGAATTGCAATAAAAATAAGTGAGGCTGGTCAGTTTCAAAAGAAACAACAAATAAGTGGAAGGAAAGTGAACTACAGGAAATTCTCAAGCAATTTAAATCAAAGAATTTGTACAGCGTGTGCAAGACTGATGTTCTCTATTATAAGTGTGTTCCAAACCTCACATTTGTTTAAAAAAAAAGTGTGCAATGGTTACAAGATTATAAAAGATAGATCTATTTTGATTGCTGCCAACATCAGTGGTGACAAGCTACTCACTAAAGAACAATTGTAGAAGCCACGTTGTTTTAAAATATAAAAACAATGCCAACAGAGAACAAATTTAACAAAAACTCATGGATGACATGGTCAATATTTGAACAAAGGGTGCACATGCTGGACAGAAAATTATTGTTGCAGGGAAGAAGTATCACACTTATTGTAGACAATTGCTCAGCTCATCCACATTTAACATGTTTGAGAGCTATTTCTTTGTTTTTCCTGCTTTCAAACAAGAGTATACAGTACATTACTCTATTATTAAACATAAATTGGATATAACAAGATACAGTCATATCACAATATTTTGATGGTCCCATTAATCTCACTATAACCGGATTCTACTGTATATATTTTGTATAACCAAATACATGTTGAGATAAAAATTGTAGTCATGAAGATCATAGACATGCTTTCCCCTTTTTGCCTTCTTTGGATATTAACAATCTACTAATTCAAAACACACAAACTAACAAGCTGGCAACTTCATAATTTAGCATTTCCAGTCGAGGTGTCCAGTGCTTTACTATCTACTAGCATTAAATATCTTTGCTTCTAGAGTGGTCCTAAAGTTGTCCTTGATCTGCCTCTCTTTAGCCTTATCTCCAGAGTTCGCAGCATGGCAGTTTTTTTATCTCCTATATTCAAATGACCAATCCCCAGCATCATTGTTTATGTTTGTGGATGTTTCTTTTATGTCTCTGTCTATCTGACCTATCTTCATTGTTTATGTTTCTGGATCTCCTCTGTCCACCTGACCAATCTTCATTGTTTATGTTTTTAGATCTTCTCTATCCACCGTACCTATCTTCTGTTAATCTGAACTATCTACATTGTTTATGTTTTTGGACCTCCTCTGTCCACCTGACCCATCTTAATTGTTTATGTTTCTATATCTCCTCTGTCCACCTCACCATCTTCATTGTTTATGTTTTTAGATATCCTCTGTCCACCTGACCCATCTTCATTGTTTATGTTCTAGATCTCCTCTGTCCACCTGACCCATCTTAATTGTTTATGTTTCTAGATCTCCTCTGACCACATGACCCATCTTAATTGTTTATGTTTCTAGATCTCCTCTGTCCACCTCACCATCTTCATTGTTTATGTTTTTAGATCTCCTCTGTCCACCTCACCATCTTCATTGTTTATGTTTTCAGATCTCCTCTGTCCACCTCACCAATCTTCATTGTTTATGTTTCTGGATATTCTCTGTCCACCTGACCCATCTTAATTGGTTATGTTTTTGTATCTCATCTGGTGCTAGCAGTCACCTATGAGTTGCTTTTGGATCTCCTCTGGTGCTAGTAGTCACCTATGAGTTGCCTCATGGATCTCCTCTGGTGCTAGTAGTCACCTATGAGCTGCTTCATGGATCTCCTCTGGTGCTAGCAGTCACCTATAAGTTGCCTCATGGATCTCCTCTGGTGCTAGTAGTCACCTATGAGTTGCCTCATGGATCTCCTCTGGTGCTAGCAGTCACCTATTGCCTCATGGATCTCCTCTGGTGCTAGTAGTCACCTATGAGTTGCCTCATGGATCTTCTCTGGTGCTAGTAGTCACCTATGAGTTGCCTCATGGACCTCCTCTAGTGCTAGCAGTCACCTATGAGTTGCCTCATGGATCTCCTCTGGTGCTAGCAGTCACCTATGAGTTGCCTCATGGATCTCTTCTGCTGCTAGCAGTCACCTATGAGTTGCCTCATGGATCTCCTCTGCTGCTAGCAGTCACCTATGATTTGCCTCATGGATCTCCTCTGGTGCTAGCAGTCAGCTATGAGTTGCCTCATGGATCTCCTCTGGTGCTAGGAGTCACCAATGAGTTGCCTCATGGATCTCCTCTGGTGCTAGCAGTCAGCTATGAGTTGCCTCATGGATCACCTCTGATGCTTGTAGTCACCTATGAGTTGTCTCATGGATCTCCTCTGCTGCTAGCAGTCACCTATGAGTTGCCTCATGGATCTCCTCTGCTGCTAGCAGTCACCTATGATTTGCCTCATGGATCTCCTCTGGTGCTAGCTGTCACCTATGAGTTGCCTCATGGATCTCCTCTGCTGCTAGTAGTCACCTATGAGTTGCCTCATGGAACTCCTCTGTTGCTAGTAGTCACCTATGAGTTGCCTCATGGATCTCCTCTGGTGCTAGAAGTCAGCTATGAGTTGCCTCATGGATCTCCTCTGGTGCTAGTAATCACATATGAGTTGCCTCATGTATCTCCTCTGGTGCTAGCAGTCACCTATGAGTTGCCTCATGGATCTCCTCTGCTGCTAGCAGTCACCTATGAGTTGTCTCATGGATCTCCTCTGCTGCTAGCAGTCACCTATGAGTTGCCTCATGGATCTCTGGTGCTAGCAGTCACCTATGAGTTGTCTCATGGATCTCCTCTGGTGCTAGCAGTCACCCATGATTTATCTGATGGATCTCCTCTGCTGCTAGCAGTCGCCTATGAGTTGCTGTTCAGCTCATGTGCTGCTTGTCATCTTAGCTCCAATCTCAGTGTGAAGCCTAATGTTTCTTTTATGAAAGTTTTTTTTCTAAATTATGTTCCAGATAAAAGAAGTTCAGCTGCAATGCCAAAGGAATAAATTAGTTTTATTTTAATGACATTTTTTCAAACAAAAGCATTTTAATTTCTGAGAGCACAGACTGGATGATCTAAAGGTAATATGTCAGTCACTGGACAGGAAAGTCCCAGCTTTGAAACCTGCCACAAGCAGTGGAAATTATTCTCTTAGAATTCATGGTTTCTTTGTAGCTGTATCTTACCTTGGTCTCTGGGTAGTGAGATTCTGTCTAGTCTTTTCGGATAACAGTGAGAAACAGGAAATCCCAAATGCATTCGCACATATTAAAATCATTTGGCAGTTAAATTGAAAATGTAGGCCATAATGGATACTGCCATCTACTACTACAAAATCTAACCATGTCAAAGGCATCTGTCTCAATACAAATAGTGCAGATATTGTGGCTTTGCCATACAAACAAGCAAAACAACACTGCCTCAAGCACTTAATGAGTGAACGATAGGAAGGTTTCTAAAGGCAGGTGGAGGGTTGATTAAACTGTCAGGATGAATATGAACTGTGGATTGTATATTGTCAACCAGTGATCTTGAAATCATTCACAGTTTTCAAACATTAGTTACAAGGACCACATTACAGTCTGTTCAGTAAATAACACTTGACAAAGGGTTACCTGGACTGCCATTTTCATGGTATCAACAACAATATTTGGATCTGGCTCATAGCCCTGAAAATAGAATATGAGAATAAACATTAGGTCTATATTGTTGAGAGGCAACAGAACACAGCAACAAACATTAGGTCTATTTTGTTGTGAGGAAATAGAACACAGCAACAAACATTAGGTCTATATTGTTGAGAGGCAACAGAACACAGCAACAAACATTAGGTCTATATTGTTGAGAGGCAACAGAACACAGCAACAAACATTAGGTCTATTTTGTTGTGAGGAAATAGAACACAGCAACAAACATTAGGTCTATATTGTTGAGAGGCAAAAGAACACAGCAACAAACATTAGGTCTATATTGTTGAGAGGCAACAGAACATAGCAACAAACATTAGGTCTATTTTGTTGTGAGGAAATAGAACACAGCAACAAACATTAGGTCTATATTGTTGAGAGGCAAAAGAACACAGCAACAAACATTAGGTCTATATTGTTGAGAGGCAACAGAACACAGCAACAAACATTAGGTCTATTTTGTTGTGAGGAAATAGAACACAGCAACAAACATTAGGTCTATATTGTTGAGAGGCAACAGAACACAGCAACAAACATTAGGTCTATTTTGTTGTGAGGAAATAGAACACAGCAACAAACATTAGGTCTATATTGTTGAGAGGCAACGGAACACAGCAACAAACATTAGGTCTATTTTGTTGTGAGGAAATAGAACACAGCAACAAACATTAGGTCTATATTGTTGAGAGGCAACAGAACACAGCAACAAACATTAGGTCTATTTTGTTTTTAGGAAATAGAACACAGCAACAAACATTAGGTCTATATTGTTGAGAGGCAACAGAACACAGCAACAAACATTAGGTCTATATTGTTGAGAGGCAACAGAACACAGCAACAAACATTGGGTCTATATTGTTGTGAGGAAACAGAAATGATGAAAGAAATATAGGAACAAACATTAGGTCTATATTTTTGTGAGGAAACAGAACACAGCAACAAACATTAGGTCTATATTGTTGTGAGGAAACAAAAATGATGAAAGAAATACAGGAAAGAACATTAGGTCTATATTGTTGTGAGGAATTAGAACACAGACAAACATTAGGTCTATATTGTTGTGAGGAATTAGAACACAGACAAACATTAGGTCTATATTGTTGTGTGGAATTAGAACACAGACAAACATTAGGTCTATATTGTTGTGAGGATTTAGAACACAGACAAACATTAGGTCTATACTGTTGTGAGGAATTAGAACACAGACAAACATTAGGTCTATATTGTTAAGAGTAAACAGAATACAGGAACAAACATTAGGTCTATATTGTTGTGAGGAAACAAGAGCACAGCAACAAACATTAGGTCTATATTGTTGTAAGGAAACAGAGCACAGCAACAAACATTAGGTCTATATTGTTGAAAGGAAACAGAGCACAGCAACAAACATTACGTCTATATTGTTGTAAGGAAACAGAGCACAGCAACAAACATTACGTCTATATTGTTGTAAGGAAACAGAGCACAGCAACAAACATTAGATCTATATTGTTGTAAGGAAACAGAGCACAACAACAAACTTTAGGTCTGTATTGTTGTAAGGAAACAGAGCACAGCAACAAACATTAGGTCTATATTGTTGTAAGGAAACAGAGCACAGCAACAAACATTAGGTCTATATTGTTGTAAGGAAACAGAGCACAGCAACAAACATTAGGTCTATATTGTTGTGAGGAAACAGAAATGATGACAAAAATACAGGAACAAACATTAGGTCTATATTATTGTGAGGAAAACAAAATTGATTAAAGAAATACAGGAACAAACATTAGGTCTATGTTGTGATGAAACAAAAATGAGGAAACAGAATACAGGAACAAACATTAGGTCTATGTTATTATCAGGAAACAGAACACAGACAAAAATTAGGTTTATATTGTTATGAGGAAACAAAATACAGCAACAAACATTAGGTCTATATTGTTATGAGGAAACAAAATACAGCAACAAACATTAGGTCTATATTGTTGTGCAAAAACAGAATACAGACAAACACTAGGTCTCTATTGTTATGAGGAAACAAAATACAGGAACAAACATTAGGTCTATGTTGTTGTGAGGTGGCAGAATACATGAACAAATGTTAGATCTATGTTGTTGTGAAGAAACAGAGCACAGCAACAAACATTAGGTCTATAATGTTGTAAGGAAACAGAAATGATGAAAGAAATACAGGAACAAACATTAGGTCTATGTAGTGATGAAACAAAAATGAAGAAACAGAATACAGGAATAAACATTAGGTCTATGTTATCAGGAAACAGACACAGCAACAAACATTAGGTCTATATTGTTGTGAGGAAATAGAAATGAGAACAGAGAATACAGGAACAAATATTAGGTCTATGTTGTTGTGAGGAAACAGAATACAAGAACAAACATTAGGTCTATGTTGTTGGCTTATTAGATTAAAGGAAATCTGAATTTTTGAGATTGTAAATTATTTTTTCTGATCTGCGTTTTATACACCTATTTCTGAGAACTTGATTACTTAAGTCTGTACAAGATCTCTAATACTGTTTGTTACCATCTTTAATTTGTCTGTCTGTCTGCGATCAGGACACAGTCAGAGTAGGATCCCAGACTCTCACATGAAGTCAGCTGTCAGGTTAAGTGTGTTGATCGCCCCCACAGACAGAACATCACAGTTAGAGTCTGCCATATCCACTCTGATTGAACACCCGTTAAAACGTTGCACTGTGTTCTGCGCCAGTGGCCCAGTGCATCCGATTTCAGCCAGCATTTTATTCAGGTTTGCTTTCCTTAGCCTTTGATTGTCCCAAATCTTCCTGCAAGGCAGCAGATGATCTTTTCTGTTGGGGGGATTCTGCCCTTAGACGGTTGGCTTTCCCAGGTTTACGAGCACCGTCTGCCCGAGTTACTAGAGGTGACTAACAACCATGCGACATGTAATGTGAGGAAACTGCAACAAGGAACGCTTTTCATGCATAGCTTTCAATTGTTTCTGCCGCCTATCCCCATATACCGGTAAGTCACGTCCTCTTGAAAATGATGATCGCCGTAGCACTAGATGATGTTAGGCCATCGTTGATGACTCCAATTCCGATCATATAGACACACAGTCAGTCGTCAAATTATCCCCGTCGCACATCAAACAGTAGACCGTAAGATTTGCGCACGGCCGGTTTAGGGAACCATTGCGATGACGTAGCACTCAAAAATGTCGCCCAACACTTAATCTCATTCCATTTAGATTTCTGTGTGATTACTCTAGTGTAAGCAGCCTACGACGAACAAAACACGAATCAAATTCCCCAAAGAGACAAAACTGCGGCTGACGAAGTAGTTTACATTAATGTGTAACATGGAAATAACTTGCGTCAAAGAATACCATCAACGGTCATGAACAGCACCAATGTGACGTAAAGCGCAGATCAAGTCTAGATGGTGGAAGGTCTCACTCACAACACTTGAGTTGTCAAAAACGGACTGTTGTCGGCCTACAACCTCACTTTATCAACACAGATGTATGTATCAAGCACATCATCATTTTGACTTCAACGCAGAAAAGTGCAAAGAAGATCCGAAATTAATCAGACCCTGTGTGCATTTTCTGCAGTGATCGAGAGGACGTGGACTAGATCCGCCATCTTGTAGACGGAAGTCCATCTTTAATTTGTCAGTCACTTTGTTGTAATAATTATATATATTTGATGAACGAGTTAATAATTGATATATCAATATTTTTTAAAATTAAAGATACATTTATTTATACATTAACCATTACGTACAGGTCATGAAATGTCTCATGTGTTCAGAATGGATGAATGAAAACTACAATCTTCATGTTGACACAGGCGGTGAAAGAAAACAAGGAAGAGAAGAAGAAAATCTGTACAGAATCATTCACTGAGAGGGCTCAACTATTATAGTTAGTTTTCCATCTAAGGGGAAATCATAACTCTTTATGTCTGGCCATTCACTGCCACAGGTCTTATAGATCCTGTTTTCTTCCTAAGCCCATAGTTATCACTTTCTTTTAGTTTTGTTATATGCTCCCAGGTGAAGGCTCTTCTAGTCAAAACTACTCATGATGTTATCCTTCAGTGTAAGGTTAATATTTGTTTCTCAAAACCACCAGCTTTACCACTTTCCCATGTTACTAACTCTCCTACTCAAGCTTGCCCAGTAGTCTACACTGATGGATCCAATTACTGATTTCCTCATACTTGACTTTCCACTACTTCTGTTACCTTTCAGCACCAAGGTCAATGCTCTGTGGTGTGACTCCTGCACATTGTGATGTTTGCTATTTAATTAATCTATCATCTTCTAGATTTACCTTTTCCTCTCCTGTTGTTTCTGGATGTTAAAGTTCTCTGAATGAAGCTAGCTGTTGGTGATCATGGTACTTGTTTAAACCATTTGATGTGTCCTATCTTCTCGCGTTCACCCATCAAGTGGACGTGTGTGTGTAAATGTGAAAAGCAGGATTACAATTAGTAACGGACACTCAGATTGAGGCCATGCATGGGCATGAAAATTTAATTCGGGAGTGGCTCCAGACAGTGTAGGTGGACAGACACAAAGTGAACAAACAATTATTGTGGCGATGAATACACAATAACAGAAACAAGAAGTGGTGACAATATAAATAGAAAATCATACTCTCAGACAGGCAGAAACCCAGAGATGCAGAGATACTCACTCCTGCACTTTCACACTCGCTGAGAGAAAGACAACTCACACACCGAGAAAAGTATTTAGTCACAGTAAGAACATTAGCAGCGAGTAAGAACATTAGCAGCGAGTAAGAACATTAGCAGCGAGTAAGAACATTAGCAGCGAGTAAGAACATTAGCAGCGAGTAAGAACATTAGCAGCGAGTAAGAACATTAGCAGCGAGTAAGAACATTAGCAGCGAGTAAGAACATTAGCAGCGAGTAAGAACATTAGCAGCGAGTAAGAACATTAGCAGCGAGTAAGAACATTAGCAGCGAGTAATAACAGTCAGGAAAGTGAGTGAGCAAATTATTAACTAGGAGACCACTGCAGAACAATTAGAGAGGTTACCAACTTTTATAGCTAGACAAGACGTTCGAACAAGATCAATATTAGATCCAAGTGAAAAGATTAACTGATGTAGTTAGTCTACACGGGACTTGTGTATAGATAGCCAAAAGTATAATCTGTGATGTGTTAATGATTCTAGGAGTGTGATTTAGCTGTATCCTAACCGCCGTGTAATATTGATATTGGCGGTAGCTTAGAAGGAACGTAAGTAGTGAGAGTTTCGTTTTACAGGTACTGATTATGTCGCCAATCTACTGCCATCGGCTAACGCCAAGCTGCTGATGTGGGTCCGATGTGCGTCGGGCAAATTTTTTTTATGGCAGCCGTGGTGATGTCACCGGCCTTTCAATTACAGTTTTCATCTGTGGTAATCTCTCTTTCCACACGCTATTCTCTCAAGAAAAAACGTATCAAGTTTATATTTCTTTTATTCAAATATAATCATCATCATCAAATATAATAGACGTAATGCATAACAATACAAGATTAAAAAAAAAGAAGTATTTTATTCATTTCTGACCAAATGTTCCTTCTTTACAGACCACAGATAAAGACATGACATGATGGAAACATTCGAATGGCCTTGATGATTTTACGACACAAGGTGGAATGGGGGGTGGGGGGAGGGGGGGCTAATGTGTGTAGAGTAATATTATCCATTTACTTGATCATTTATTGCGTCCGAGACACTTTGACCACCCGGACACGTGAGAAATAAGGAATGTTTGAAAGGTGGCAACTAATGTGTGTAGAGTAACATTATCTGTTCGTTCATGGTCACTTGGCCACTTATAAGGGGCGATAAGGAATGCAGCGGTTAATGGTTGGAATAACACTTGAAGAGAAATATGCACGTATTACTGTTAAAGAGATGTGGTCGTTAGTTTTGATGGGTTTATCGGAGTTTTTTTTTTTTTCTTGTAATGGTTTTTAATATTTTTACGCGAGCTTATGTGACAGGTGATGGTTTAATTAAGTTGAAGAGGGGTGTATTTAGAGAAAAGGTACGGCAAGGGGTTCCATTATAAGCTATTCTGGTGGATTTGGCATATTTATAGAAAGAAGGAAATTGCTAATGTGGTGTAGTGGCGCGAGTAATTAGCTTGAGTTGCTGATGTATAGTAGGATGATTTCTTTATGTAATGGTGACTTCAACATATATATATAATGTCAATGGTGATATGTTGCTGTACAAGTCTCTCGTCAACTGAACAGCAACTTTATTAGTACTTCAACAATGCCAAAATATACAATATCTACAAGGGCAGCGATTTGACATCTCGCTCGGCCTTCACAGTTTCTGCTAAGTAGTATAGTAGGGTCAATTTGGTTAGTATTTCTCCGTAAATTAACAAAGATATATAGTAGGTGCGCGGCGCACCTAATGTACACGAGGGGCAGGGGGAGTTAACCATGCCCTTTCGTGTCGGGATGTTGACCTCTAGTCCCGGTGACCTCGGAAGTGACCTGTTAATGTCTGGTGTGTGCTGACTTTGGAGTTCTTGATGTACTTGATCGATAGTGATAGGTTAGTAGAGGCATCATCATCATCATGGGGCATAGCCGTTGGCGTGTTTTGTAGTAAGATGGGTAATGTGACCGGTTTGTAAATCAGCTAACTTTGGAAATCTAAGAGTAACTTTAAATAATGACGGCCTCAGAAAGTATGCCCAGTTAAGAAAGTTGGTAGATCAAGTTATATCTTTTGTTGGTTCGGGTCGGCGCGGGGGTCGTCGGGTCGGCGCGGGGCTCGGGCAACATCATCATGTGTAGTGTGCTAACATTAAATAGTGACGCTCTCTCTCTCTCTTTCACATTCATGGTAAAGTAAAACAAAATTCGTTCTATATTTCACAACTTTATTAATACAACAAATATACAACACATATGAGAAAATATATATATTACTGTCCGATTGTTGATAATTTTAAGCATCAGTGGGCCCCTCAAAGCCGAATTATCCACGGGGCGAGCAAACGATAAATGATACGGTCATTTATGTACTGTCTCGATGAAAAAGGCATGAGAATTCTGTTAAGTTTCGCGCCACAACACTTAAGAAGTATATAATAAGCACAATATAGACCGCACGTGTTGGTAAACAAATCTTGCAACACCCGCGGGTTGTAGACGAATGGAGCGTGTGAGTTTTGCTCTATAAAATTTAAAATATCCACGTGTCTGGGAGGCAAACCGTAGGAATCGAAATACTCACATTCGCCGAGACCGTTGTAAAAGAGGGCCACCCAATGCTCACCGGGTTTGTGTGCAGGGTCAGTGTTTATGACAAAGGCTGCGGTCGCCGTTGGGTCGATGCTGCGGGGTAAGTGGTTTCGTGGAATGACACTAACAAGGGAACAACGTCGAACGAAAGTATCCGACATCAAAAGGTTGTAAATCTTCCTCGTGTTCATCTTCTCTCTCTTTCTCTCTCTCTCTCAAACGGCGAAGTCTGTTAGAATCTGCCTTGTCTTGGACACCTCGAGCACTGAGTCCAACTCGGCGTAGACGATGACTTGTAGAGGAGTAGTTGTGGGAGCGGCAAACTTGAGTTCTATCAACAAGGGTCCGCTTGTGGCTAGCTCAAAATGGGAGCTGTCCAGTAGACTAGACGAGAGGTTAAAACTAAATAGACAATATCCGTCCTTGAACTCTCTATAATCAACGTTATTCCCAGCGTCTTTACCAATCAGACCCATGGCCAGATTTGTACCGAAAAAAGCTCTCACGTATTGATTTCGTTCAAAGTCCATAGTTAGAGGCTTTCCCGAGATACATTTCCCGTCGACCGTCAGGTTCATATAAATCAGACCAAAGTGTTGAAAATTGAACGGGTTAGCTGTATAAACACCATTAAACGCACTGGCCGTAATCAGACCTATCACTATACGGGTCGGTGTTTGAGACAAAAATAAATTGTCTTGACTGTGGGAGAACATCCCGCTAGCGATGGAAAATGTCTTGATGGTAACCCTCTTGATCGGGTACCGAGCATTCCCGCTTAAGAGAGCTTTTTCGTGGGCCAGAGAAATCGCGGGGTTTAGCTTAGCTTTCCTGACTACGAGCGCGGCGTAGGTGATAACACTCTTATAACCCACAGAGCTATCGTGAGCCACGAGGCTGAACACATCCTTAGAGGGCGTGAGTTTTATCTGTACATCGACTCTGTTTAACATGTAACGACCCTGCACAAAGACATCAGAGTTAAAACGACCCATCATTTCAACCTCTTTACTACCCGAACTCAAATAGCGCCGTGTTTTAAAGCCCTCATTTTCTTTCAAATCGTCATGGTGGCCAGCTGTGTCTTTGTAGAACAGAGCGGCTGTCAAGTATCCAGTTTTCGCATCCTCCCCGTAGTTTAGCGTAGCCTCAAACACTGCTCTAAAAGGATAGGTATTCTCCGACGGTGTAACCAACGTGTTGTTTAGCGATACGTCGACTTGTGAAAATAGACTGTGAAGATAATTGTTGACTGGTCCTACCTCAGCATCGGGTGGTACACTATCACCATTAGGGAGGGTGATCTTGACCCGCAGCTGCAAAAACGTGTTGAAAAGATCTAGATACTCCTCGCTGTTTCCAGAAATGAAAAACTCTATCGGTGCGCTATGCGACAAGGCTGCGATCGGACGAATTTCAATAAACTGGCCAGAGTCTAGAGATGTCTGTGTGGGTGGAACGCTAAATAAATCCAAACCAGAGTGAAGACATTCACACGATTTGGGGTGAATGAGGGACATTATTAGTCGAAAATATCCTTTGCCACCCTCGTCTTCGTCTTCTTGCTGTACACCGAATGAAGGGGGAACTGTCTAGCTGTCGGTTTTATCCTCTTCATAACCGGTTCTCCTGGTGGGGGTAACTTCATACTCGCTTTCTGATTTGTCATAAACCACTTCCTGATTGGTTGTTATCACTCAGGTGGTCTACGGCCCCGTGTATCAACCGCTGACCGGCCTCCTTAGCTCGTTCTTTGAAAGCTTCACCGACATTTTTCCCGGCTAATGTGTCCTGTGCGACCTGCAGACCGGTCCCCAATCCTTCTCTGAGCAAGGCCTTACCGCCGGTTTTTAACCAGAGTAAAATAGCCCTCCCGATTCCACCAAAGAAACTACCGATTCCTCGACCGCTCTGACTTCGACCTCCTATAAACACGGGCATTCCATCACCCGCCTGACAACAGTAAAAGTCTTCGTATAACTCAACATCTCGATGAAGGGGGTGTGTGTCTCACCATTATACCAGCTCGAGATGTTTCTTCACTCGAAAGTGTACCGTTAGCGCCGATGTCCCGCTGGTGAATGGAATAGTTTTTCCGTGTTCGTTGGCTAAAAGGATTTCGACAGTATCGAAGGAAAATCTACTCAGGGTAGGTAGTGAGGCTTATCATAGATCTGAAACACCGAGGTGTGATTTCTATTGAGAACAGGCACGCTCCTGAGGAGAGGCACCATCACATCCCCGACCGGTCTGGGGGAAACGAGATCGCAGTAGAAGTAGACATTCTTCGCAACACTTTCCAAGTCCATTACGTAAGCCCACGTTGAAGATATCGGGAGTCGTGTCTGATATAGAGGTCGTGGGGAAGGCTAACATGTTTTTCAAAGTGTCGCTTATTGTAACACTGACTCCTTTTTCGTAAAGTTTCAAGATGGCGTTATTCACCTCTTTTGCGTAAATGAATCTCATTTTTTTTACCTTTCACATCCCCGTTCAACTCATCCTCCGCTTTTATGATCGACGCATTCAACGCGCCGATGAACGCATCGGGTTTCGTGTATAACCCAGGCTCCAATGTCACGTTGAAATGAAATCTAGCGTCGCAAATATCGTCGTTAGCGAGAGATTCGTACCGAATCCAGACATCACCCTCTATTACATTGAAATAATTTAGCGGAAACTGTATCTCCACCAGTGCGATCTCATACTGCGTCGAAATGTCAATGGTCTGAGGGAGTTTAACGAAAAAGTGACCGGGGTTATTATCCTTAAAAAGTTCCATAGATGCATTGCTGGGTAGGGTATAAAAACTCATTTTTTTTTTTACTCGTTTCACCGTCGCCTCTCCAAGTTTGGATTCGGTAGCATGTAACCCAAACAGCTGGTCAGTAGGGCTATCCACAGTTTTCCCTCCTTTGCATCTGGCTTTTCGGTGGTCAGATTGAACAGCGAAACCGCGACAACGGTATATATAACTATCACTTGACAAATAAAGACAAGTTCTAAGTAGGGGGATAGTTTCCCAAACACCGATCCCCTGCGTGGTTCGCTCTCTCGCCTCACTCCCGAGTTTACGGCTCGCAAATCGGGCTCTCCACCAAAAGTTTCCACTTCTTCTTCTTCTCTCATCTCTAGTTTTAGTATCTGACAATGTCCTTGGACGGTATCCAACTGTTAAATGAGGAATCGTACCCAAACCATTTGACTAAACTCTCTTTTCGCCCAAATGATGTGCGACGCTCAGTTATGATACTCTCGATTCTGTACTCGTGCTTGTCTCCAACTTTTTTAATTTCCGGAGTGTAGAATGACCCCTCTATCTCATCACCCTTATCGTCTTTCAACACATATGTAACGGGGTTTGTTTCATTTACTCGACTGATGGAAAACAGTTCCTCCGTCCAAGCCGGGGCATAACCCTTTTTAAAATTGGCTCTGCCCAGGACCAGTCTAACTCGATCACCAGGCTTATACAGGGGTCTTTGAAATTTAAAGTTGCGTTTGCTATTATACAACGTGTTCCATACCTGTTCTTGATTGTCTGCGTTGACATCGACCGGTGCCATTTTTATACTTCTGTGATACGAATGGTTATAACTTCGAAGTAGGGCGAGTAGGACTCGGACATAAGACAGCTTATTGGATTTCGTGAAATATCGCCACATCCGTTGTTTGAGAGTCCTATTAAAGCGTTCCACAGCGGCGGCCTTAATTTCTTCGTTCTGCGTAGTGAAAAAGTGAACGTTGTTGTCAGCAAGGAATTTCTGAAATGTTCTGTTCAGAAACTCTGACCCCTTATCCGTTTGAAAACTCGCGGGTTTCCCATCGAGAAATATCTTACCGACGGCTTCCACTAAGGATTTCCCCGTTTTGGTTCGTATCGGTACAGACCACGCGAATTTACTGAAAACGTCCACACAAGAAACCAAATAGGAATATCCGTCGTTGTGGTTTTTCAAATGTCTCAAATCAATTAGGTCTGCCTGATATTGCTGTTGGGGGCCACTCGTTATAATGGGACGCCTTTCAAATCTGCGACGAATTGGTTTATGAAGGGTATAGGTATCCTGATGACTCAACCATTGTTTGATCTTTGCGAGTCCCAGATTGGTGTTACGTTGCAGGGCCGTTGCACCACTATAAGCCCCTGGTCGACTAGGGTCAAAGTAATGACGTCTCAATATTTTCTCCACCGTTCCCATTTTGGTGTTGGGATTCCGTTCTTTCTTTTTTTAGGTCTCAGTTTATACGTGGTTACGGGCGGAGTGGTTTCATTACCTAGCTTTGGGGTTTCCGCTGCTGGTGGTGGTGGTGTCTTGGTCTGCCCTGGTGGTACCTCGATTGATGGTGGTGGGGAAGGTGTTTTTTCTGTTGCCGTGTTGTGTTGAATGAGATCGACCGAGCCCAATGAGCGTCGTTTATACTGCTCCAATCTAGTTAAATATTGATGCAGGGCACGTTGGTACACTCTGGCCTTATCGGCGGGTGCTAAATCATCGCGGAATAGGATACGTTGCATTCCATCATCTAAATCTCTCAAGTTGTCACCGATCGCCTCGGGTGGGCTATACGTGCTAGTAGTCTGTTTAAGACCCTCGAGGAATCGATGATCTATCAAGATCATTTTTTTTGGCCATTGTTACGCACCTAGTACTTCACCGAGAATACTTAGTATAGGACGGAGCAAAGCACCTATGAACCCACCGGTTTGTAGAATCTCTTTCCGCCGCTTAAGATTCGGTTTCTTTTTAGTGAGAAGTCTCAACTTGTTCTTGTGTCGACGTAGCTCGCACTTCTGTCGCTGAGTGAGTCTAACATTACCTTTTAATATGTTATGACAACACTCGCACAAAAAGTTAATGAGTTTGGGAGAGGCTGTTTTTAATATGGCTCTTAAACTGCTCGGCGAGGCGGCGCGCATACATTTCAACATTTAACCGTGCCGGGGGCCTCGGTAGCCTAGTTGGGAAAACCACCCGACTAGACTACCGACGTTCGGACAACCCGTGTTCAATTCCCGCTGGGAGCAGTGTGAATTGTACTCGTGGTTGGAATAAAAAAAAATACCCCCACGGTCGACCCAGCCGTTGGCAGAAATGGGTACCAGGGTATATTATCCTGGGAAGGTGAGGAATGTCGCTTCGCATCTGAGTTTCGATGCTTGAGGCTCCACTATACAGAAATATCCGAACATTTCTGGATAGGCGGCCGAGCACATATGGGTATATACTCGCGTGCTAAGACGCCGGTTCAAGTCTCGTACTTTACCTTTACCTTTACCTTATTTAACCGTGCCGTCTAAGTGATTCATCACACATGATTCTCTACTTTGTCACGTAGACGATTTGTCTCTCCCCTGTGAATATTTTTGTTCTCAACCTAAGATTATCAGGCGTGTCCTGACGAAGCTCGATCAGCAAATAACCGTGAGGAGACGCTGTCGCGTCCTTAAAACTATCTTAGAGGTACCCCACCTGTCCTGGGTACATTTGTTTACCCAGATTCATAATTTGACTCCCGTCTCTCGGGTTCTTGAAAAGGACTAAATAGTGCGTATTGAGACTTATGGTTCGATGTTCTTTATTTTTTCCGAATAAATTTTGAACAATGTACATCACACTAATATCTCTGTGATGACTACCTTTGGTGAATAATTTTGTTACCCGCTCGTCCGTCTCAGACATCAAGTCATCGATAACGATCAGTCTTCTCTTCTTACCACCTTCCAATTTATCGACGTCTGGTAGACCCTCGATAAATCTCACTGACCCCATAGTCTCGTATATCGGTTGCCATTCCGCATAACACCATATAACTTCCTCCGGTACGGGACAGCTAACTCGTGAAGGTTTTGTATAAACTTTTGCACAAATACCGTTTTCCCACACCCGGTAGGACCGGCTATCAGAGCTGTGAAAGGATGATTCCATCAGGGATCCATCCCCACAAGTGCTACCAACTTTAGTGATTATACCACAGACAAAATAACAACGAGTGATTTTAGGTCAGCACGCCAGGTTTCCCCTCTTCAACTAACACTTATTTTAAAAACCACATCCTATATAAACACTACAGGGGGAGTTTCCTAGTCTCAAGCCACATTACCTAAGACCGAGTTGTTACACGCACATACATACACAATTATTTCACACATCATATTTCCCACATATCACCCTGTTTGGTCCGTTCCAGAGGTCACTGAACATGTCGCAACACGACTGATAACGTATTACCTCGCCTGATAACGTATTGCGTTAGCTACTATAAATAGACGGTCCTCGACCCGATAAACGTAACAGGTATAAAACCCCCCAGTCGATCAGTGTACACGCACACACACATAGATAACCAGCGTCTATTACCAGGTGGCTTGTGTTGGTTTTCTTTGAATATGGAGTCGTGTAGCTTGAATACGTCAATTTCGTTTGATGTCAGTGATCAGCGCATATTTATATCACGCGGTAATGAGACTGTAGTTCCACTGTCTTAAGATCGCGTTAAGGCAGTCTCGGTTTGTTTTTTTCGTAACAGACCATTGATAAATATAAGGACATATAGGGGTGATAGTTTTTTGAAGTTTCTTACCAGAACTGGGATAATACTATCGAGAGAGGAATTTATCACGTTAATTGAGATGCGAGAGGACATTTTAACTGCTTATGCTAACCTCAACTACACGCCACCTCTCGTTAACCAGATCAACTATACGCCACCTGTTGTTAACCACCAAAACTACACGCCATCTCTCGTTAACCACCAGAACTACATACCATCTCTTGTTAACCCGAATCTCATCAACTACACGCCCCCTTTTGTTAACCAAGGGAACCTCATTCTTGTTAATCAGACGACAGATCCGGCAGCCAATATGGATGCACCGGGTGTTTCAACAGAGTCACCAATTACCTATTCCAGTTTGATCAAGGTTTTGTCAAAATGGAGGGCGGTTGTGTTTTGAAGGCTAATGAAACTTCCTATGCACCTGTGTTTGATAGACATTTAACACAAACAGACAGTACCGCCAAAACAGGAGGGAGGAAACCCAGACGCTTAAAATTATCAACAATCGGACAGTAATATATATATTTTCTCATATGTGTTGTATATTTGTTGTATTAATAAAGTTGTGAAATATAGAACGAATTTTGTTTTACTTTACCATGAATGTGTGTGAGAGAGAGAGAGAGAGCGTCACTATTTAATGTTAGCACACTACACATGATGATGTTGCCCGAGCCCCGCGCCGACCCGATGACCCCCGCGACGACCCCGCGCCGACCCGACGAGCCCCGCGCTGACCCGAACCAACAAAAGATATAACTTGATCTACCAACTTTCTTAACTGGGTATACTTTCTGAGACCGTCATTATTTAAAGTTACTCTTAGATTTCCAAAGTTAGCTGATTTACAAACCGGTCACATTACCCATCTTACTACAAAACACGCCAACGGCTATGCCCCATGATGATGATGATGCCTCTACTAACCTATCACTATCGATCAAGTACATCAAGAACTCCAAAGTCAGCACACACCAGACATTAACAGGTCACTTCCGAGGTCACCGGGACTAGAGGTCAACATCCCGATACGAAAGGGCATGGTTAACTCCCCCTGCGCCTCGTGTACATTAGGTGCGCCGCGCACCTACTATATATCTTTGTTAATTTACGGAGAAATACTATCCAAATGGACCCTACTATATTACTCTGCTAAGGCAATCACAACTTCTGCTTGACTATATCACTCTGTGCTATCACTCTCTCAGTTTAATCTAATACTCCTAACGAATAAACTTGGCTTCTTGTCTTCTATATAACTACTTCTATCGTGGCCACTACTAGTCACTAACCATGAGAATCTCTTCTAGATGGCTTCTAGCTATTTATCACTACTAATTCTGAGCTTGAGCTCACTATGACTATTTGGCTAACGCTTAATGGTGTCGCTGACTCTACCCCATAGCTATCTGTTAATTTCTCATGGAGCTCTTTTCTAACACTGTCCAGGTGCTTAAATCCCTTGTCCTCTAACCAATCAACATCATTTCCTTAATCTCCCCTCCAATGGATTCTTTCAAAGTCATCTATTCACTTCCCCATGTTTATCAATATTTCCAGTCATGAGATTCTTATCCCTACTCTAAACACCGTTCTACCCAGACTTCTTGTGACTGTCACTATGTTTCTTAATTCTCTCCATACTGTCCCCTACTCTCTTTCTCTCCTTACATTCCCCTCTCCTCCTGACAAAATGTAATCATGTGATCGATGAGGCTGTTCACGTGAACATTCTTACCCTAGTTTATGGGTTCTGTCTTTCTCTCAGTATGCTTGACAGTGCGTCCTCTCTCTCCAAGCGTTTCTTTATTTCTGGTTGACTTAGCTATCGCCATTTTGGCTTGTTACGTGACTCATCATATGTCCATTGCTTATCTAAGCTCTAGTCTCTGGTTGATTTAGCTTCTTTGCCATTCCGGCAGATTTCTCTCTCAACTAAGTGAGAGTTTCAGTCTTGAAGTGTTTTGCTTCTTGGCAAGAGAGCGTTTCTTGTCTCTGGTTGACTTAGCCTTTGCCATCTCTGGCAGATATATCCTTCAGATGTGTGAGCCATTAGCTCCATCTGAGGTTCCTTTGAGCACTCAACCCTTCTGGGTTCGGGCGAATGCCCTCTCGGCGTGTCTGACCAGGCTCTCTCTGGTTCTCTGTGCTAAGTGTTGTGTTCCTCTCAGTCACAGGTTTAAATATCTCATTTTCCCGCACTTTTGTTGGTGACGTCGCGTCTGGCCTATATCTATAATAATTCATACACTCACTCGTGACCTTGACAAATGATCTATTTTTAACCATTCTTCTCTGGTCACTCGGCAACCATCTAAAATTACATTTCTCTGACCTTGACTTTAATAATGTCTCAGTCCCCGTCTACAGACGTCTTCAGGTAGGTTTATAGGTTATATATATATATATATATATATATATATATATATATCAAAAGAGTGCCGTAGAGACATATAGGAAAAAATATTAATTGTCCGTTGATTATGTGGAATATTTAGAAAAAATATGGAAAGTGGTCAGTTATATTAAACACACAAGAGAGAATAACTTTCCACACAGTCGTTCACTTTTGTTTGTGCTTCCCTATTTTCTTATAGGGGTCTAGTTAATCGTTCATTGGCTCCTCTTTATTTCTAGATTATTTTCTACCAAATCCTTTCAAAGGCACTAATGGGAACAGAGGGTATACTGATGCGCAATTTTCTTTGAAACACCTAACAGAGAACATAATTGAATGCAATCAAAGACTATATATAACATCCATAGACCATACTTCCATAGAAGAGAAAGTTATCGATTGCATACAAAGAGAACAACTGTGGTACATACATGATCGCATACAAAGAGAACAACTGTGGTACATACAACATCCGGTATTAACCAACATTTGATCTACCTGTGCAAAAGCCAAGGGGTGAGCTATTTATAAGGCTATCTTTATCCCAATGTTATTCCACCAGTGCCAGACATGGACCTTAGACTCAAGAACTATCAGAAAAATAATCTTAGAAATTAAATGTGTCAGTGCATGGCAGGAAACTGCCTGAGAGATAAGATCAGAAATGAAGAGTTAAGAAGCAGACTAGGAATGGAACCAGCTATTGAATACATAAAGCAACAACAAATCAAGTGGTTCGGACATGTGATAATGAAACAGTGTATAGAGGGGGTATGGTTGAAACAGACTATAGCAATAGTGAGTTTGAAACAGGAGATAGCAGAGATAGGAAATTAGTGAGAGAAGGGCAAGATTTAAACAAAGGGGGATAATTAGGAAGGAGGGCTGAGAGGTGTTCAAGTGCTCGAGAAAATAGTGAACACGAGTCAGTCAGAGGGAGATGAGAAAATACTCCTGAAATTAAGAGAGTGCGGATGTGACTAGTGAGTTGTCAGGAGTGCGCAAGACAAGAGTAGTCTGAGAGAGTTGGTCGAGACGGTAGGTAGACAGTGAGCCTTCTGGTCTTCATAGGAACTAGTCATAAGATTTGTGTGATAGTACAAGTAGTGTGTAGCCTAAGTAAGTGTAACGAAACAGTAATTCTTAGGGTAGACAGCCCAGTGAAATGGCTACAAGAAGTGCACGAAATATAAGCAGTGTAAATGAGCTTTTACAAGTACAAGAAATGCTAGATCCAGAGCGTTTCGGTGATGTTAGATAGTGAGATCAATACTCATGTCTGCTACATGTGTTCTTATTGGCTGAGCTTCACAAGTACAAGAAATGCTAGATCCAGAGCGTTTCAGTGATGTTAGACAGTGAGATCAATACTCACGTCAGCTACATGTGTTCTTATTAGCTGAGCTTCACAAGTACAAGAAATGCTATGTCCAGAGCGTTTCAGTGATGTTAGACAGTGAGATCAATACTTACGTCAGTTAAATGTGTTATTATTGGCTGAGCTTTTACAAGTACAAGAAATGCTAGATCCAGAGCGTTTCAATGATGTTAGACAGTGAGATCAATACTCACGTCAGCTAATGTGTTCTTATTGGCTGAGCTTTTGCAAGTACGAGAAATACTAGCTTCAGGCATTCAGTGATGTTAGACAGTGGGATCACTACTCACGTCTGATAAATGTGTTATTATTGGCTGAGCTTTGTAAACTACAAGGAAGGTGAGAGCAACATCGTTTCTTGATATAATTATACATTGAGCTCACCACTCAAGTTAGCCAAATGTGTGTCATGTACTGAACTTTGTAAACTACAAGGAAGGTGAGAGCAAGAGCGTTTATTTGATCTAATTATACATTGAGTTCACTATGCAAGTCAGCCACGGGTGTGTTATTAATTGAACTGTTAAAATTGTCCATTGATGTGTGGCACGGGGAACGCGCCACTCAATTCCGGCAGTTGTCCTGTGGTCAGCTGAACTTGATATTTGTCTGGAACGTGAACGAAAGTGTTTGCAGTGTATGGTGTATGATAAGCCCACGAATTTAGATTGGTGGAAGTCAATGTCAATGTGTTTCCCTCGAAACTCGAGGGCATGTACTGTGAATTAAATAAAGGCTGAACATTTATGTTATCAAACAGTGTTGTTGAGTCTATTGAATCAGTCCAGCTGTATCCTTGACTGGCGGCGAACTAACTGACGGGGTCAGAGCGGTAACCACAAGATACAGCGCGAAGTACAAAAGAACCACAGAGATCACGGGGTAATATCACGACGACACGGCAAGGCGATCAGCGATTACGGATTGCAATCAATTCAAAAGGGGGCATAATAATCCCCCTCTACAATAAGACTTAAAGAACTAAACCTAATACAACAAGTTACCAACAAGGGATATTAGAACACCAGATCAAGAGGTCAACCAAAGAAAGGTGGATAAACAAAATACATGTAGTAGAAACACTTGATGTGCAGTCACTACTATCTCTCTTACATTCTGTAAGTGATGTTTCTCTATCTAGTGTCTCACTCTGTTACACATCGCCACCTGTCTCCAGTGTTTTTCAACCTCTACATTGTAAAAGGTAACAGATGAGCCAACTAGGGATCTAGGAAGGACACTGGCTTTAGACTACTTCAAAGATAGAGATAGGGAGCAGGTTGCTGGCAAACTCCAACTGAACTTACCTGTTTGAGCAGATGATGCTGTGAGGCTGGAGCAGTGATAAACCTGGTGAAGGTGGCTGTCACTCAGTTCTCTCTGAATGACCATATTGTCAACACACCTAAATCATTAGTGAGCATGGGGTTCAGAGGTTGTTGTGAGGGTCCACATAAAACAGTATATGGGAGAACAGTTTGATCAAAGTCATGCTTTCACTCAGCACATAAACCAAGTTTTAATAAGGCCATGAAGGGCCTCTCAGCACTGACAGTAATGGCAGTGGCAGACTGAACAGCATTTTCTTGTTCTCCTATATCAAGAGGTGGTGGTTTCAGAAATTGCTGTTTCTTTATAATTGGATATTCCCATTTCACAACGAAAAGGCGTTGAAAGAAGAATTGTTTTGCAAAAAGATAAATCTACTGCAAAATTTTAATTACTTCAAGCAGAAAAAGGTAGGTCATGAATATCCAATTAAATGTATGTGGTACAAACAACAGAAATAAAATTCAAATGGCTATCTAGCAGTAGAATTCACAGTGGAACTAAATAACAGAGAGTAACATCAATTTTGTTCGCCTTCTCTGCTTTTAAGCAAAAACAAAGGTGTGTGGTCATCTGAAGGCTATAGTTACTAGAACAATGTATCTAGGATTGCAGTTAAGCATCCTTCAAGTAGAGAGCATTTAAAAAGAAAAAAGATCGATGAGTGATTTTGTTGTACAAGTATATCTCATTTAAGTATGTGGGTAGTCTATCTATTTTTTATTATGCATGTAATTCGACAACTCATCACATCCTGGCATCCTTGATTTTCGAATCTTCCACCTGCTACTGGACTAAAGGGAATAAAAAACCTCTTTGTTATCCGCCCTTAAAAGGACATTAAGTGGGTGTGTATTCATTGTGTTGTGGTTTGCAGTAGAACTTTAATATTTGTGCCCTTCGGTCCAACACATCCAACTTCAGCACCAAACCTAATCTAATCAAGAATAATGACAACAGCATAGTCATCACTGCAAAAGATAACACATGGTTCACATAGGCCTCATCAGCATTCTACAAACCCATTGTAACAAAGAATGAAGACAGTGTTGTCCAATGAATGAACAAAATGGAAAGTAAATGCTGGAGAACAGCAACAGAACTTTTAACTCACTGCTGGTGTTGCAATGTTAAGATTTATCCCAATCTTGGCACAGCCAAACATAAGTGAATGAAGAACATTGCTACTTCCTCCAATCCAAGCAATCTTCAATCCTCGTAGGTAACAAAAGTATTCCTGTTTAAAATAAAAATAAAATAAAATAAACTTGTTTATTCTGGAGAAAGAAGCTCCCCAAGTAAAAGCCCTTCCATAACATGTTCATGAATGTATGTGTAATAGGGGGGTTATAGGAAGGATGAATATGTGTAACAATTGAGTGAATGAATGAGTGAGGAAAATGTGGAAAAATTTACGTGGAGAGAATGGGGAAATTAGCTTGAAATCAGCTCAGGTGGACTAAGGGATTCTTGGGATTTTAAGGGAGTTTGAGAGTGCTAAGTGGCGAAAGACAAAGAATATAGGTGAATGACAAGCTGAGAGTTGCTCATACATCAGCCTGGTAGCAGGTTGTCCGAAGGCGGTGGCCAGTTGGCCTACTAGCCTTCGAAGATGTGGTTGTGGTTGAGTTTTGTCAGTCGTTCTGTGATTGTGAGCAAGGAGCTCGTCATTTGGTGTTAAGTTACATCTCAAACTGATTGGTTACCAGATTATTATGAGGCTGTGTGAATTGGCCATGGACTGACTATCGTTGTCAATGTGATTCTGTTGAAGTCTTTTCTTGAGGGTGAGCAATGTGCTCACTATGGTTGTGGCTTTGGTGAAGAGCTGATTGGGTGACCAATTTCTGTGTATGTGTGAGTTATGAAGGTTGACAGTGGGGCGGTATCATTCTGGGATTGACATTGAAGTCCTGTCCTTTGAACTGTGTATGATTACTGGAGTGTGAGAGAGAGGTCGACTTATTAGTGAATTGTTATGAACAAGGAATCTTAATGAGCAATTCGAAGCGAGTGAAGGTCTTGCTGAGGATGCTGTCATATTGCCTGAAACTGAACCTTTGTATTAATATTTAGGTGTGAGCCAGTGTTGACTTGTGGATGTACTATAACGAACAGGCAAGTCCATCTGTTTTAAGTGGAGTGAGCGAAGGCGTTTGAATATGTTAAATCTGTGATTGTACAAATTGAACATTGTCAGAGTAGTGAGTGTGTGAGGTGGTTGTCATTTGTGTGTGCTCGAGTAGTCGAGGTGACATGTTTTAAGCAGAAATAAAAGCGAGGCCTATTTTATGAACATATTGTATTGTTACTTGGATTAACTCAACAACGGTTGGCAGAGCAGACGACAGGTTGGAGGTCTGCATGAACTGTCATTAAGATACAGCGTGAAGTACTACCAGAAGGTGGATACTAAGGCAGGCAGGCCGTAGTGTCCAGAACTAGTCCTAAGCAGCGGGTACAGTGGTGATCTGGGAAGCCAGGATTCCAGAAATCGACGCTAATCATAAAGTGGGCATCAACTATGTGGATGCCAACAGACACGTAATACATCAACTATCAACTATACAACACGGCGTGTCATAATCTAAGAAGGGGCGAACCAAGGGGCTACAATTAGTATGGTGACCAGCGGCAGTCCACTTCGCCATACAAAATATAAGAAAGGACATGTGATATATGTAACTTGTTAACACAAATGCTAACACAAATACTAAAATAAAAGCTAACACAAATGCTAAACAAAAGCTAACATAAATGTTAACACAAAATTAACACAAATGCTAAAATAAAAGTTAACACAAATTTCAACACAAATATTCACACAAATGCTAAAACAAAAGCTAACACAAATAATAACACAAATATTAACACAAAAGCTAACACAAATAATAACACAAAACCTAACATGAATGTTAACACAAAGACAAACAGAAATGTTAATACAAAAGTTAATAAAAATGCTAACACAAATGTTAACTAACAAACAAATGAACCTCTTCTTGACATTGAAACAATAAAGCAGCAGTCAGTGGCCAGCATGTGAGGGTAACAACACAATCCCTTCACTGTGTGCAGTCTGTGGTCAGCTTGTGAGGACAACAACGCAATCCATTCACTGTGTGCAGTCCGTGGCCAATCTTCACAAATGATTTCACTATTTTCCATCTGGTTATCTTCCTCAGTCCCATCTGGTTAATTTGTTCGGTCCCATCTGGTTATTTTGTTCGGTCCCATTTGGTTATTTTGTTCGGTCCCATCTGGTTATTTTGTTCGGTCCCATCTGGTTATTTTGTTCAGTCCCATCTGGTTATTTTGTTTGGTCCCATCTGGTTATCTTGCTCAGCCCCCATCTGGTTATCTTCCTTGGCCCCATCTGGTTATCTTGCTCGGTCCCATCTGGTTATTTTGCTCAGTCCCATCTGGTTATCTTGCTCGGTCCCATCTGGTTACCTTACTCGGTCCCATCTGGTTTTCTTACTTAGTTTCTTCAGACTGTCTCTCTCACAACCTTCCCTCCTAAAATAAAGCATGACATTTGTAGTGATGGTTTCTGGATCTCTTCTGAGCATGTGGCCTATTCAAATTCAGTTTTACCCATTTTATCAATGTATGCCTGCATTTGATTGCATCTGTTGACCCCAATGTTTGGTTGCATGCTACGTCTGGCCTACCATTTTGCAAATTTTCCAGATACAATTTATAAATGAATCTTGATGTTCTCCTGTTAACGGATTCACACAAAAAACACAGAACAAACCCTTCAATTGTTTTATTTTTGTTGTGCTAGTAGGATCTCAAATATTGTTGTTCTAGAAGAATTTCAAAATCTTGTGCTGGACAAAATGTTTGTTCTGGTTTAGCTCACCATTTTGTTTATGTTCTCAGTGCATTCTTCTTCTTCTACGATCATGGCTCATTCAGACTAGGACTCCAGACTCTCTAATGAAGGCAGCTGTCTGTTTCAATGATTCAACTGACCTTTAGAGTTTCTCTTCCAGGGAGGTTCTCTTCCAGGGAGGTGGGTGTGGGCCACATTGTCCCCTCAGGTCTGTGTACTGGTGGCAATCCTGCAGAAAGTGTTTTGTTTTCATGTTATACAGTGTTCAGTGGCATTGGCTGTCAGTTCCTATTTTGAGTTTGGTGAAGATGTGGTTTCTCATTCTGTTGTTGTAAGTGCATAAGTGAAGTATGATAACTTGATCCCTCCTTGATAGTTGGAGGTATCCATCCCTGTCGTTATACTTTAGTTGTCCTTGTTTCCATTTTTCATGATAGTGGATAGTTGGTTCAGATGCAAATAGATTGAAATGCAACAAAAAGGTGATTGCCAAAGCTATATACAGACAAATAGAAGAATTAACAGGAAGAAAAACGCAATCAAAAACTGGATGTTTAAGATCAAAGTGAAGCAGAGTAGGGAATGAGAGAAAGGTTGAAAGGTGAAGGTCAGGGGAGATAAACAGGTAAGAGCTCAGTAGGCCCACGTGAAACTTATGACAGTGAGCGGGTCGTGCAAAACGTGAATGGAGAGAAATGCAAAAGCGAGATTGAGGGGTTTTTAAGTCAGAAAAGGAATAAGTTAGTCAGTTGAGCGTTAGACCTTGCTGGGATCTGATGCAGACAGCTGTGTGTTAGTTTTGTTACAGCTGGTACTGTTGATCATGTTAGAGTTTGTTTTTCAGTAAAAGGATAGAGTAGGCACGATAGGCTCAAGTTATGAGTAGCGACAGTGATAGAATAGAATAGAAGTGGTGAAATTCAGTTGTTTCAATAACGGATGGAATACACTCAAGTGAGTTACAGTATGAGGGACAGTTTTACTAATTAGTGACTAGCTAGTAGGTTAGTTACAAGGGACAGAGTGAACGATTATGAGTTCGCTAATAGAGACAGAGTGGGGACATTATTGGTGTCTCATTATTATAAAGTGGCGTAGTCCACGAACACTAAGTATTCAGAGATGAGTCTTTTCAGAGAGGAAGGCTATTATAAAGTGGCGTAAGTATTCAGAGATGAGTCTTTTCAGAGAGAAAGGCTGTTATATAGTGGCGTAGTCCACGAACACTAAGTATTCAGAGATAAGTCTTTTCAGAGAGGAAGGCTATTATAAAGTGGCGTAGCCCACGAACATTAAGTATTCAGAGATAAGTCTTTTCAGAGAGGAAGGCTATTATAAAGTGGCGTAGCCCACGAACATTAAGTATTCAGAGATAAGTCTTTTCAGAGAGGAAGGCTATTATAAAGTGGCGTAGCCCACGAACATTAAGTATTCAGAGATAAGTCTTTTCAGAGAGGAAGGCTATTATAAAGTGGCGTAGCCCACGAACATTAAGTATTCAGAGATAAGTCTTTTCAGAGAGAAAGGCTGTTATACAGTGGCGTAGCCCACGAACATTAAGTATTCAGAGATAAGTCTTTTCAGAGAGGAAGGCTATTATAAAGTGGCGTAGCCCATGAACATTAAGTATTCAGAGATAAGTCTTTTCAGAGAGGAAGGCTATTATAAAGTGGCGTAGCCCACGAACATTAAGTATTCAGAGATAAGTCTTTTCAGAGAGAAAGGCTGTTATACAGTGGCGTAGCCCACGAACATTAAGTATTCAGAGATAAGTCTTTCAGAGAGAAAGGCTGTTATACAGTGGCGTAGCCCACGAACATTAAGTATTCAGAGATAAGTCTTTTCAGAGAGAAAGGCTATTATAAAGTGGCGTAGCCCACGAACATTAAGTATTCAGAGATGAGTCTTTTCAGAGAGAAAGGCTATTATAAAGTGGCGTAGTCCACGAACACTAAGTATTCAGAGATGAGTCTTTCCAGAGAGGAAGGCTATTATAAAGTGGCGTAGCCCACGAACATTAAGTATTCAGAGATAAGTCTTTTCAGAGAGAAAGGCTATTATAAAGTGGCGTAGCCCACGAACATTAAGTATTCAGAGATGAGTCTTTTCAGAGAGAAAGGCTATTATAAAGTGGCGTAGCCCACGAACATTAAGTATTCAGAGATGAGTCTTTCCAGAGAGGAAGGCTATTATAAAGTGGCGTAGCCCACGAACATTAAGTATTCAGAGATGAGTCTTTTCAGAGAGAAAGGCTATTATAAAGTGGCGTAGTCCACGAACACTAAGTATTCAGAGATGAGTCTTTCCAGAGAGGAAGGGCTCAGGCAACGTGTCGTAGAACACGCATAGTGTGATCCAGAAGTGATTACGCACTGAATGTGACTTCAGAGGAAGTCCACATGAAATGTATTGCGCCGTGGTGCGACGAACAGTCAATATTTGAGGAGGGAGCAATTCCCTGTCAACTTCAGGGGAAGATTCCTTTGAAGGGGTGTCATGGCACACCATAACTGGCGGCAGGAGCTCGCACGGGTCCTGGAACTAGGATGGAGCGAGCAGGAGTATGATTCTCCAATGAAGTACCATGTTGGGAGTGTACCCTAAGTGTCCAACGATTAATATATTGCCATATAGATGAGGGGGAGTGTGCCCTGTTCGTCTACATATTGTTATGTTACCATAGTGGCGAAGGGGCCAAACCATTGTGTGTAGCAGCAAGGCTGCAGAGTGTGTATGAAAGGGGCAGAATTGTCAGCCCATATGTAATTACGACTGTCAACTGTGAACCGAATTTCGAAGATGAATAAATACTCAGGAATGTGTTTCTGAATTGTTCTTTGATGTTCTCTAGCAATATCTGTACTCATTTGTACCGGGCGTAGCGAACGCTGAGAAAGTTGTCAACACACAAATGTGGAGACTCCACTATATGATTCATTGGCTATTGTTTCAGCATTGATACAATCAAGGTGAGCGATGCCACTGGTGGGCACGGTCGCACTATCAAGCGTACACAGCAGGTGCCAGTCATATCACAAGTCATTGTTCATCGTGCAAAAGCACCCTTGGTAATGATGGCTCTTAGTAAATAGGGGGAAAAGCTGGTACCCGCTGGTGAATGAAGGTCGATGGAAGACGGTTGTTGATAGAAAGAAAAATAAGTCCCCTGGTATAAAAGGAGAACTATTGATTGAACAAGAAAGCATAAGGGAATGATGAACTGAATACATTAAAGATCTTTATAATGATGAATGAACAGAAGTAAATATTAAGGATAATGGAGAAGGACCAGAAATACTCAGAGAAGAAGTGGAAGACGCCTTGCGCAATATGAAAACAGGCAAAGCTCCTGGACCAGATAATATAACTAAAGAAGAGATTGAAGCTATGGGTGATTTTGGAATAGAAATCATAACAAAAATATTGAATGATATCTACAACAGCGGATATATACCAGACAACCTGCTCAAATCATATTCATAGCCCTATCAAAGAAATCTGGTGCGATTGAATGCGATGATCATCGCACAATAAGCCTTGTGAATCACATGACTAAGATATTACTATAGCTTGTTTCATAAGTCGTGCCCAACTTTTAAATCAATATCTTTTAAACCGCTTTTTGTAATTTTTTCAAATTTGCATGTAAAGTTATAATGATTAGAACCAACAGGGAATTAATTTCATTAAAAACAAACATTTGGTTATTATTATTGCTTATTTGATTTATATAAATTTATAACGACCCATTGATGTAGTCAAAACTTAGTGTTTACAGTATTTAAGTTAAAAATAGCGATTACAAATCCATAGACGGTCAAATTTACGATTTTGCACGCTTTAAACGTGAGTTCTCTGACACAATTAGACACTTGTAGAAAACACGAGGCATTGTGTGTTCCATTTCTGTTCATTCATAGGTGTAGACGTGGAACGCTAACATTTATCATGAGTCTTAAATGAAATTCTGCAGTTTACAAAACATCGCAATAAAAATGTATGACTATTTTTGCAAAGAGGCTAAACGAGGAAGATTATTTCATTCTTTAGAAAACCCTGAGAATAGGACAAGACACATTTTGGATTTATCTAAACGGTCATTTAATCGCTGGATTCAAGCACGTGACCGTCAATGTTCCAATATACAAAATCACAAGGAAGAGCAAAAATGTTGGATAATTTCGACAGTGAACTTATTAGAAGTGAAATTCGCAAAATGTTGGGTATGAATGAAACTGTTCTTCTACCTTTTAGCTCCCAGTGGAGCATAGGTCTTCAACAAACACTTTCCAAGTCGTTCTGTTTTTTGCAATTCTTTTAAGATCATTCCATGTCTTCCCCATCATCTTCATCTCTGCTTCAATCTGTCTTCTCCAAGAATTCCTTGGTCTTCCTCTTTGTCTTTTCCCCTGGGGATTCCAAAAAGGGCCTGTTGTGTAATACTCTCAGTTGGTTTCCGTAGTGTGTGTCCTATCCATCGCCATCGTCTTCGCTGTATTTCTTTATCCACTGGTATTTGACCGGTACATTTCCATAATTCCACGTTTGTGACTTTGTCCTGCCATTTCCATCCCTTTATTCTGCGCAAGCATCCATTAATGAAAGTCTGTACCTTCGTGATTGTCAATTTTGTTATTCTCCATGTTTCACAGCCATATAATAGAACCGACTTAACATTGGAGTTGAAAATTTGTATTTTGTATTTAGCCTAATTTCTTTGGATTTCCATATGTTTCCCAGTGCAATGAAAGCTCCTCTTGCTTTTGATATCCTTATTTTGGTATCGTTTTCTGTTCCTCCCTCTTTATCTATATTACTGCCCAGATATATATAAGATTGTACGTCTAGTAGAGGTATTTCTCCTAGTTTTATTTGGTTATTGCCAACTGCATTAATTCTCATAATGTTGGTCTTATCTCTATTAATCTTTAGTCCTAGCTGTTGTGATCTCTCATCTAATATACTCATTTTATCTTGCATCTGTTGGTGGCTGTGTGATAGGAGAGCTATTTCATCAGCAAAGTCTAAATCATCAAGTTGTTTGGTCAGTGACCACTGGATCCCATTTCTGTTGTTTTGAGTTATTTTCATAATCCAATCTATGGCCAGTAGAAAGAGAAATGGAGACAGAAGGCATCCTTGTCTTACTCCTGTTCTTATTTCAAATGCTTCTGTAAGCTGTCCTTCATGCACCACACTACATTTTGTTCCTTCATACATTGTTTTTATCAGGTTAATAAACTTTATGGGGATTCCATAATGACTCAGCAACTTCCAAAGCATTCTTCTGTCTAAACTATCAAATGCCTTTTCGTAATCTATGAATCCAATATAAAGTGGGGATTTTAGTTCTAAACTTTGTTCAACTATTATACGTAGAGTAGTTATTTGATCAGCACATGATCTGTTCTTCCTAAAACCTGCTTGTTCATCTCTCAAGTGTTTCTCTATAGCCTCTTTTAGTCTCTCCAGAATGATTCTGCCTAATATTTTTCCTGGCACTGATAGTAGCATAATTCCCCTATAATTTGTGCACTCCTGTAAACTTCCTTTCTTTGGTAATTTGATCATATAACCTTCTCTCCAGTCTTTAGGTATTTCTTCCCTCTCCCAAATTTTATCCAATAGATTATGTAACATCTTGGTAGAGGTGATAATATCTGCTTTGATGGCTTCCGAAGGAATTTCATCTGGTCCTGTGGCTTTACCATCTTTTAACAGTTTGATGGCTTTCATTATTTCTTCTTTGCTTGGTTTTCCGCAGTTAACGTGTAATTCTTCTTCTGCTGGTAGTATATCTGGAGGATTATTTGAGCCAGGTCTGTTCAAAAGTTCTTCAAAGTGCTCCTTCCATCTCTCCATTTGTTCCTTTATATTACTAAGCAGATTTCCTTTCTTATCTTTGATAAAGGCGTTGATCTGTTTGTATTTTCCACCTAATTTCTTTGTGCTGTTGTACAGTTCTTTCATATTCCCTTTATTTGCTGCTTCTTCTGCCTCTTTAGCTAATTCATCTATATATTTCCTCTTATCCCTTTTAATGCATCTTCTCACTTCTTTATTCACCTCTGTGTAAGCTTCCTGTGTCTTGGCTTTATTACTTCTTGTTTTGCTTTTATTTATGTCTGCTTTCTTGTTCTTTCTTTCTTTAATTTTATCCAGGGTCTCTGCTGTCATCCATGCCTTATTCTGGCGTTCTCTTTTCCCCAGTGTTTCTTCGCATGTCTCTTTCCATATATTTTTTACCTGTTTCCAATGATCTTCTATATTTATTGTATTTTCTAGTTGTTGGAGGACTTGGTATTTGTTTGATATTGTGACTGCGAATTTATCTTTAATTCCTTGTTCTTTAAGAAACCCTACATTGAATACGTTCTGCCCTTATTCGTTGTAGTATACCTTTTTAATTTAATTTTAAGTTTGGCTAACAGAAGATGATGATCAGAAGCTATATCTGCCCCTCTATATACTTTTACATCCTGTAAGGATGACTTAAACTTATTATTAATACATATGTGATCAATTTGATTTTCCGTTCTATGATCTGGTGACACCCATGTAGCTTTGTGTATTCTTTTATGTTGGAATATTGTTCCTCCTAGGCTCATTTGATTAAGGGCGCAGAAATTCACAAATATCTCTCCATTCTCGTTTATATCTCCAAGTCCATGTTTTCCCATAATCTCTTCAAAGCCTCTGTTGTCTGATCCTACCTTAGCATTTAGGTCTCCCATCAAGATTATAATATCCTTGGCTCGTCTTGCATCCATCTGGCATTGTAGCTGTTTATAAAAATCATCTTTAACTGAGTCATCTTTATCGTTGGTTGGTGCATAGCATTGTATAATGTGTAATTTTATTTTGTTTTTGGTTGTTCTAAATGTTGCTCTCACCAGTCTTGGTCCCACTGCCTCCCATTCTATTAGTGTCTTCTGTGCATTCTTTGATAGCATTATAGCTACCCCTTCGCTATCCCTTCGCTATGTTGTGCTCCTGGTTCCTGGTGTCATGAAACTGTTACAATAAGATAATTAAAAGTATCGCTGAAAAAGAACAACAGTATTGAAATATCAAAGTCTACATTATGGAGGAATGTGAGAGCTGCAGGCTTTACATTCAGAAAATGTATTCCAATGGACGAAACATCATCTGTGAGAAGCCACATATAGTAGTCATGAGAAGCAAGTACTTACGTGAAGTAAAAGAGGTGCGCAAGCAAGGTTATGATATTGTGTACTTGGATGAAACATGGATCAATGCTCACCACACTAACCAAAGGGAATGGCAGTCATCAGATGGAAAGAATAAGAGATTAATACCTAGCAGCAAAGGACAGCGCTTGATAATTGCTCATGCAGGTAGTCGACAACATGGACTAATACAGAATGCAGAGCTCATTTTTCTTTCAAAATCCATAGACAATCGGGATTATCACTCTGAGATGAATGGTCACATATTTAGACATTGGAATGAAAATTCTGTTCTCCCATCACTAGATCGACCATCTTGCCTAATAATGGACAATGCAGCGTACCACAACATTGTTGCACTTGAAGATAAAATCCCGACGTCATCCAGTACAAAAGATGCTATTAAGATATGGCTCACAAAGGAGCACATACAATTTAATAACATGTACTTAAAACCTGATTTACTATCTCTAGTAAAGCAAAAACAAAGGACAAAGATTTTTCAAATAGATAAGATTATCCAAGAGCACGGTCATATAAGTTTGAGGCTGCCACCTTACCATGCTCATTTAAATCCAATAGAACTAATCTGGGCAAAATTAAAAGGACAAGTGGCAGATGAAAATACAACATTCAAAATATGCGATGTAAAGACTCTCGCTAATCTCGCTTTATTAAATATAGACAAAGATTATTGGGCTAAATGTGAAGACCACGTCTTAAAACAGGAAGAGGAATATTGGAAAATGATGGTTTGTGGAATGTTCAACCCCAAACAGTTATTAATCTTTTAGACTCGTCTGATTCAGAATGAAAGTATATAGCCCCCACAATGTTGGCCCCTATATTACCTTAAATTAGTTCAACAAACGGTCCTTTTCAGGACCACACAACTATGAAAATTGGACATACAGGTATACCTTGATATTATCGTCCGTCCTCGAACTGAGCAGACAATAATTATCCTGGTGTTTTGTTTTATCAAGTTATTTCCCCATTACGGCCACGCCTTTACCTAGTGAAAATTAATCGTAGACCAGCAACTACGGTAATTTCTATTCTTTAGGGCCTCACAATTTACAATTTTGACAAACATCAAAGAAATATCGCCGCTTTAAGAAAACTGCAGCTGCAAGATATTTGTTAAATATACATTTAAAGGGTCTTTTGCATTCTAATAACATTTGGAAAATTTCAAAAGTATTTAACAAACGGTTAGAGGGTAATAGCGTTTTGAAGTTGGGCATATGACTTGAAACGAGCTATAAGAATCATCATTAGAAGAGTGTGAAACAAAATCAGTCCAGAAATTAGTGATGAACAGTGTGGTTTTGTTAGAGATAAAGGAACGAACAATGCCATATACATCTTAAGATCTTTAGTAGAAAGAGTCAGAGAGGTGAAAACAGATCTATACCTATGTTTCATTAGATTATAACAAAGCATTTGACAAAGTAAAGCACCAAGAAATAATTAAAATTTTAGAAGGCATAAACGTAAACAGCAAAGATCTAAGAATAATAAAGAACATGTACTGGCAACAAACAGCAGCCATAAGAACTGGAAACCAATTGGGAATGTTTCAACAAATAAAACAGGGTGTTAGGCAAGGTTGTGTGCTGTCACCAGATTTGTTTAATATGTATAGTGAGATTATTTTAAGATCCATAAGGGGCATGCCTGGAATAACAATCGAAGGTTATAATACAAATAATCTAAGGTATGCTGATGATACAGTCTTAATAGCTAAGAGTGAAAATGAGTTACAAGAAATGTTAGACATAGTAAAGAAAAGCAAAATAAGGACTCATCCTTAATAGCAAAAAGACAGAAGTAATGGTAACAACAAAGAAAAAGACATCACCTCAGTGCAAAATAAAGACAAGTGGAACAATATTAAAACAGGTAAATGAATTTAAATATTTGGAAACTTTGTTAACCTCAGACAGTAGATGTACAAAAGAGGTGAGAGTAGAATGGCTCAGGCAAAAGCAGCTTTCTATTTTTGACAATAGATACAAGAAAAAAAAGAGTCCTTAAATGTTATGTAGAGCCAGTCTTAACATATGGATGTGAATCATGGACAATAGGACAACAGACAAGAAAATCACTGAAGTCTGTAGAAATGTGGTTTTACAGAAGAATGTTGAGAATACCATGGACAGCTAAGAAAAGTAATTAAAACATTATGAAGAGGTCAAAGCAAAAAGAGAGCTAATTTCTAATATTAGGATGAAACAATCATAATTTTTTGGCCATGTAATGAGAAGGAACAGCTGGAATATATTGTGACAACTGCGATAATTGAGTGACGAAGAGATCTAGGGAGGCAAAGAGAAAAGATACCGGACAGCTTAAGAGAATGGCTTGGCAGAAAGTCAATGACAGAAATGATAAATAACTGTCGAGATCGAAAGTTGTGGAGAGACATAATCACCTATGCCAGCAGGCTCATTACTTGATGATGATGATTCTGGTGGAATGTCTTCTGTGATGTCATTTTTTTGGTATCTATTTTCCTTAGGGGCTGACCCTTGGCTATCTGTCCCAGTTTTATGAGAATCTCGTTGGTGATTCCATCTTTTCCAGGGGAACTCTTTCAAACCTTTGAGGGCTACCTCCAGTTCTGTTGGTGTAAAGATGGTCATCTGGTGTTTTTCTGGTGCTAAAGGCATATGTTTTGCGTCTCGGTTTTTCTTTCTTGCAGCTTCCTGTTGGTCTTTTGGAATGTTTATCCTACTTATGTTTTTGTAAGCATGGTTAGTATGGTAGCTGCCCTTTGGCCTGTGTGGATATTCTGATTGTGTGCTAATGTTATTGAAGGTCGGCAGTTGTTTTCATTGCTCAGAGCTTTCGCAAGTTTCCAGAGTTTGTGTCCATTTTTGTCTAGGTTGAGGCTCTCTGTTTTGTTTTTCCAGCTCTGTCTTGCTGATATCTTGACCTCTTTTCTGTATTTGGCAGAGACTGCTTTATAGGCTATGTTGTTCTCTGTACTTTGTGATGCTTCAGCTAGTTCTCTGGCAGAGAGTTCAGTTCCTCCTCTAGTCTTTGTATTTCCTTTGTATTTCCAGTATGGCTTGTAGTTTCTTCTTGCTCCTCTAGGAAAGATTCTTTAGCAGCACTCAGGATTCCTTTGTTAACTCCTCTATCATATTATTTACTTTCTTTTCATGGGTGTTGATAGGCACAGTGTAGGCATCTGTGAGCTTGGCAAACTTTCCCAGTCTGCTCTCTTCGTTCGGGGGGGTGGAGTATTTGCACCCCTGTTTGTGAGCAAGATCCACTGAAAGTTTGACTTGTCTGTGGTCACTGTCGCCAAGTTGGTTCAGTACTATTCTGGCTATTTTATTGGATATGTCTCCTGTTGCGAATGCTAGGTCGGGAGTTGATGTTGTATTCCATCTTCTTGAGTAGAAGATTGGGGGGGGGTCCTCTCTAGAGTTTATGAGGAATAGGTTGTTGTCTATTTCCCATTCTTCCACTTCTTCACCTCAAGCATTGGATTCCTTATATCCCCATCTTTCAAGGGGTTGTTGAAGTCTCCTGCTAGCAGACACTGTGATGGTGTTACTTCCATTGACTCCAGCTTGAGCAATCTGTCAGGGCAGTACATGCTAAATATCCTTGTGCTAGTGGAGTTGATGTATAAGTCTCTGCTGATAATCTCAGCCTCTCAGTTTGTGACTACTTCTGTTTTGTACGGATGGTATTTCTTATAAGCATAAGGATTCCACCCTTGTAGCCTTCCCTGTCCTGTCTAAATGTCTGGTAGCCCCTGATTGTAAATCTAAGCTGAGGATTAAGGTGATTTTCTTGGATGCAGGCCATGTCCATCTTCTCCTCTGCTAGTCTTACTGCTAGGGCTTGTTTTTTGTGGTGTATGCCCTCCGCATTCCAGTGCATTATTTTCAGATTTGTCTTGAATCTGTTTCAACCAGTAGTAGTTTCCCTCTGGTCACATTTCCTGGCTCTCCAAAATGGGTCAGGGTGACCATCAGTAACTTCGGGGTGGACCTCTTCGAGGCATGGGGCCTGGCGCTCCACAGACAGAGCACCATAACTAGAGTCCGTTAGATCCACTCTGATTTAGTACATATTAAAACATTGCACTATGTTCTGCACACAAAGGCCCAGTGCATCCGATCTCTGCCAGCATTTTATTCAGGTTTGCTTTCCTTAGCCTTTGATTGTCCCCAATCTTCCTTCAAGGCAACAGATTGTCTTTTCTGTATGGAGATTCTGCCCTTAGATGGTCGGCCCTCACAGGTTTATGAGCCCATCTGTCTGAGCTTTGTGTAGAGTTTTCTCTATCATGTGTGGTCTGGTCTTCGGAGCTCATGAGCATTGCCTGCCTGTTTGATAGAGGACAGAAAGAGGAGAACAGATAGAAGCATTTAACCCAGGAAGTGGGGATGGATTAGTTTAGACCAGAGCATGTACCACTCACTGACAGTTTCTGTGTCTTCATTTAAAAGGTTCCATCTACTCCTGACTCCTTTGTTTGGCCCTCACAAAGGACCTGTCCAGCTTGGGTGACCCTGCCAGGAGCTAGGCTCCCACTGGCATGGCATAGGGACACACAAACCCTGCAACCACAACAAGGTGAGCCTATGTGGAGGGAGTGCACTCCACCTGATGTGATTATGATTCACATGTACAAGAATGTGTTTGCTGCAGCTGGTTCCTAATTCTCTTTACTGGTGCAGGGCTTCTTATATTAGCATATTTTCTATTTTTTAAGCTAATGTTCAGCAATCTAACTTACTAGGTATAATCTGTTTCTTGCTGACATGTGTTGGTAGCCAGTAATGTCTTCAGTGTCTTTCACTTTTTCAATATTTATCTGTTAAGTAGCCATGGATGTGCTGTGTCACTAGTTTATGGTAAGCTGAGATATCTGCGCTTTTTGACCTGATCCATCTAAGCTTAACAATTTTGCTTGGGCAGTAGCCATTTTGATCTATTCTTCTACTTATAGCTGCCAAGTTTTAACTGACAACTTGGTGGTCTAGAAGTAAAAACATATGTCCTGAGTTCACAGCCTGCCATAATTGGCGGAAAATTGTATTTTCTTGAGATCCATGACTTCTTCATGGCTTTACCATCCCCAGGTCTCTGGGTAGTAGATCCAATGTCCACCCTTTGAATAACTGTGAAAAACAGGAGTACCCATGTGAATTCTGCACACATTAAAAAAGCTGGAAGGCAAAAGAATGAAAGCAACTTTCATTACAACATAATTAATCTGATTAACCTTAATTTTCTACATAATAATAAGTTAAAAACTGCAAACTAACTTTCCCATAGATGCTGAAAGACAATTTAAATATAAATAAGAGAGGAAAAAAACAACTTTTTTTTATGTTGGCTTTTCATAATCAGGGGAGCCACGATAGCTCAGTGGTTAGTGAACTGGACTACAAAGGACAAGAGGTAGGGTTCGATCCCAACCGACGGTCTCCGGGTTCACCCAGCCTTAAATGGTTACCAGATTTTTTTCTGGGAAAGTAAAGCAGCACGGGCGTAATACCGACCACATTACCCCAAAAATCATGTGCTGAAGGTCTGTAAAATATAGGGTCACTAACACCATATTTCCCTATACGCCACTTGGCGTGACGGGGGTACTTTACTTTTTTTTTACTTTCATAATCACCGAAATATACATTATATACAAAAATACATACAATATAAAACATCAGATATTCAGCTGCCATATCACTACGAGCAGCATAAAGAAGCAGAACACACAAAAAAATATACTAAGTTTAACCTGCAGAGTCATGAAGTCAGCAAGAATCTGCAGGCAATTGAGCAAGTCTGAGAAACAACTGATCACTGGAACTTTGGATTCATTGGCAAGGTCAGCCAAAGTAGCCTCATGCTTCACTCCTGCAAGGATAATGTCAGAAATGCCAGCCAAAGCTCTGTTAAAAAAAATAATAATAATAACAAATAACAAATAATAAAAGACACAAGGTCTTAATATTTAATTTAATTTCACTCATTGTCAAGAGGATACTTATAATAGTTTGTTGCATCTGTAATATTTTGTTTATTTTTGCAACCAAAAACTTGCTGAGGGTATGATATTAGTTCATCAAGGGTTTGTTCAGTACATTTGTAACTTTCTCTATCTATAATGATAATTTACACATTTTATTCAAAGCTGCAATTCACTTACCTAATTTTTAAAAAAAAATAGAAAATGTGGTCTTGGTGATTTTGGGCTCTGCTGCGATGTCTATTGTCTTGACTATATTGAAGGAAGAATTCACCTAGTATGTGAGTAGAGGCTGCTCTCAATATAGAGACAACAACACTGTCTGTGTTGAAAGGAGAATTCACCCAGTATGTGAGTAGAGGCTGCTCTCAATATAGAGACAACAACACTGTCTGTGTTGAAAGGAGAATTCACCGGGTATGTCAGTAGAGGCTTCTCTCAATAGACAACACTGTCTGTGTTGAAAGGAGAATTCACTGGGTATAGAGTAGAGGCTGCTCTCAATAGAGACAACAACAACAACACTGTCTGTGTTGAAAGGAGAATTCACCGGGTATGTGAGTAGAGGCTGCTCTCAATAGAGACAACAACACTGTCTGTGTTGAAAGGAGAATTCACCCAGTATGTGAGTAGAGGCTTCTCTCAATATAGAGACAACAACACTGTCTGTGTTGAAAGGAGAATTCACCGGGTATGTGAGTAGAGGCTTCTCTCAATATAGAGACAACAACACTGTCTGTGTTGAAAGGAGAATTCACCCAGTATGTGAGTAGAGGCTTTCTCAATATAGAGACAACAACACTGTCTGTGTTGAAAGGAGAATTCACGGGTATGTGAGTAGAGGCTCCTCTCAATAGAGACAACAACACTGTCTGTGTTGAAAGGAGAATTCACCGGGTATGTGAGTAGAGGCTTCTCTCAATATAGAGACAACAACACTGTCTGTGTTGAAAGGAGAATTCACCGGGTATGTGAGTAGAGGCTTCTCTCAATATAGAGACAACAACACTGTCTGTGTTGAAAGGAGAATTCACCGGGTATGTGAGTAGAGGCTTCTCTCAATATAGAGACAACAACACTGTCTGTGTTGAAAGGAGAATTCACCGGGTATGTGAGTAGAGGCTCCTCTCAATAGAGACAACAACACTGTCTACAATAAAGAGAAAATTCACCCAGTATGTGAGTAGAGGCTGCTTTCAATATAGAGACAACAACACTGTCTACAATAAAGAGAGAATTCACCCAGTATGTGAGTAGAGGCTGCTCTATATAAAGCCATCAACCACTCCGCCAAACTGTAGCTCTGAATCTAACTTTCATCACTTGTGATGATGTTGTTGTTGGGCTGTCAACTTTATATCTCTAGTGAAATCCTAAGGGACTGAATTTGCTGCGTGAATATCACTTTTTCCTATTTATCACCCAGGTAGCTATGTGTTCAGGTGTTCCCTGCTACACAGGCAGACATTCTCCTACTTCATTTTTTATCGTCAAGAATGTTAACGTTTCAGGTAGATTTTTTCTATTAATTTTCCCTGGTAGCGCTTTATTTTAGGCCAACTCTTTTGATTTCTGACTGCCAAGGGTTCTTTAACATGCACAGAATGCACACAGGACCTTCAGTTTTGACATTGGATCTCACAACTTAGAGACCAGAGGAGGGTAAAATCACGGATCCTTTCTTGTTTTATTTTTGTTCACTGTCTGTGGTAGGAATCAAACCCAGAACATTCTTGTCCAGAGGCTGATATCTTACATCTAGACAACCCAGCCACTCCTCTCCTCTTTCCTCCCCCAATCATCTGTGATAATTCTAGAAATTAAAATCTCATTGTGATTAGTCATCCCATGCAACTCGTGGTACATGTCCAAATGTCCCTGTTTTTAATGAGGTGTTAAGAGCCTGTGGATAAACATCCAGCAGCGTGATACATGTTCAAACATTCTATTAGAATGTCCAGACAGACTCCACACATGATACATGTTCAAACATTCTATTAGAATCTCCAGACAGACTCCACACATGATACATGTTCAAACATTCTATTAGAATCTCCAGACAGACTCCACACATGATACATGTTCAAACATTCTATTAGAATCTCCAGACAGACTCCACACATGATAAATGCTCAGACTTTCTATTAGAATGTCCAGACAGACTCCACACATGATACATGTTCAAACATTCTATTAGAATCTCCAGACAGACTCCACACGTGATACATGTTCAAACATTCTATTAGAATGTCCAGACAGACTCCACACGTGATACATGTCAGACTTTCTATTAGAATCTCCAGAGAGACCACACGTGATACATGTTCAGACTTTCTATTAGTATGTCCAGAGAGACTCCACACGTGATACATGTTCAGACTTTCTATTAGAATCTCCAGACAGACTCCACGCGTGATACATGTTCAGACTTTCTATTAGAATCTCCAGACAGACTCCACATGATAAATGCTCAGACTTTCTATTAGTATGTCCAGACAGACTCCACACATGATACATGTTCAGACTTTCTATTAGAATGTCCAGACAGACTCCACACATGATACATGTTCAGACTTTCTATTAGAATGTCCAGACAGACTCCACACATGATACATGTTCAGACTTTCTATTAGAATCTCCAGACAGATTCCACACATGATACATGTTCAAACTTTCTATTAGAATGTCCAGACAGACTCCACACATGATACATGTTCAGACTTTCTATTAGAATGTCCAGACAGACTCCACACATGATACATGTTCAAACTTTCTATTAGAATCTCCAGACAGATTCCACACGTGATACATGCAGGGCCGTCTTAACCCATAGGCCGTTGGGCATTTGCCCGGGGGCCCACGATCATAGGGGACTCATGCGAATATGTTGTAGGGTTTGGAAAACCCGTATACAATTAGTATTATTTTATAAAAATCTCATAATTTTGTGTTTATATGCAAACGGGCCATTTAAGTTTATCAATTACTTCCAACTCTCTCTCCGGCCCTCTATGTCTATAAGCCGTGCCTGGTGGCCCCTAATTAAATTTGGATGTCCAAGTTTTTTTCCTGGTCGAAGTTAACCGCAGTTCAGACAGAAGTTCATCGTGCCCTCAATTGTTCAGGATTTTGACCTTGTGTAATAGATGTAATATGTTATGGTGCTTATTATTTAAAAAACATATGTAAATATCTGTTTTTGTGTGTAAATTTTTTTGTTTTTGTAAATATCAAGTGTAATACTATAAAACATGTAAATAAAATCTCTTTTCTCTGTTTTTCATGTTTAATGTTGATTATAGTTGCAGCAGTACAGCATGTTTTAACAACAATTTGTTGAAATTAGTAAATAATACATCATTTTTAATATTAGCAACCATTTATTTTTTATTCCTGCGGGGGGCGGGGGGGGGGGGGGGGGGGGGGGGGGGGCGGGGGGGAGCACTCTTCTTTGCCCAGGGGCCCAAGATGGTGTAAGACGCCCTGGATACATGTTCAGACTTTCTATTAGAATCTCCAGACAGACTCCACACATGATACATGTTCAGACTTTCTATTAGCATCTCCAGACAGACTCCACACATGATACATGTTCAGACTTCTATTAGAATGTCCAGACAGACTCCACACGTGATACATGTTCAGACTTTCTATTAGCATCTCCAGACAGACTCCACACATGATACATGTTCAGACTTTCTATTAGCATCTCCAGACAGACTCCACACATGATACATGTTCAGACTTTCTATTAGAATCTCCAGACAGACTCCACACGTGATACATGTTCAGACTTTCTATTAGCATCTCCAGACAGACTCCACACGTGATACATGTTCAGACTTTCTATTAGAATCTCCAGACAGACTCCACACGTGATACATGTTCAGACTTTCTATTAGAATGTCCAGACAGACTCCACACATGATACATGTTCAGACTTTCTATTAGAATCTCCAGACAGACTCCACAACAGATTCCAATCATGTGAGACAGCTTATGGATTGGTCGTCGTGGATCAGTTCAATAATTTTGTCCACATTTCTGGCATTTTGCTGGTGACAGGATGTCCTGAGTGCTCAATAACTTGAATAGATATTCAACCAGCCATCACACATATGAGTTAGAGACCTGTTATTGAGTTATTTGCAGGTCATCATCATTGCACTCCGAACATGTCCATAGGTGCTCAGATCCCCTCCTCAGCAATTCCCTCAGTGTCCAGCGACTGACGACTCTAGTTCTAAGTTGGTTGATAAGTCTTCTTACACGGCCACTAAGTTTCTCATTTCTGGCTGTGCCCATCTTAACTCCCATTTCCATCATCCGAAGAAGTGACATGGATCTGTGTTTGTTGAAGTCCCGTGCTCTTCCCACATCTCGGAGGGCATTGATGATGTCCGCTCGATCCATTGGTTGCCCGTCCTCAACAACAGCGCAGCTAGCCAACCTGTCCGCTCTTTCATTTCCCATACTTTCGCATGTCCAGGGACATATACAAAGGTGACCTTACGTATTTGGACTTCTGCAACGACTCTACCCATTGCATGCATACAGAGCACGCCTCCACTTTTTTTTTATAAGCTCATCAAATCACTCAGTATACATGCATGGGTGTAGTCTTCTGACTCTAACCATTTGAATGCCTTGGTCACTGCCATCGCCTCCATTTTCATGCTACCCGTGGTCATGACGTATGCACCACTGTCTTCCTTGACTATTCTGCCTGCCGAGCGTGCTGTAAATGCCCATGCACTTCTTTGGTGTTGTATTACAGATCCGTCTGTATAGATGACTGCATCTTTCTCATCGGTGTTATCGCAGATGAGACCGTTGACCTCAGCATTAACCACGACGGGTTTTGTTCTCTACTTTCCTGTCGAGTGTGACAATACACGAGAAAGTCCGCTTGAATGACGTAGGCACCGGTATCCACTCATCACAAACGCTGATATTGGTAAACCCACAGACCTGTTTGATGACATCTTCTGCTCAGCCCACCCATGATTTGCCTCTTTTTAGCCTGGCACCTTTCACTGTGTTGAGCACGTGGTGCAATGGATGCTCTGTATCTGTACTAATCTTCAGGTAGAGACCTGTGTTCTATCTAAAATATATTCATCAAAGAATTGAAGAGGCATTTTGAGGATTTCTGTAGCAGATTTGTCATGCTTTTTATGCACACATTACTTGAATTGTTCAAGTTTGTGAACCATCATATTAATTGCAGAGTGGCCCATACACAAGACTGAAAAAAATGTTGAGTAGATACATCTCATCAACACCTCCACTGTCTATAATCAGGGAAGAACACATATATGAGTGAAATATTTCCAAAACATAGTCATCATCAACTCTGTTGCCTGTAATCAAGGTAGAAGTAACATTATTTGTGAATGGATATGTCCACAATACAGTCATCAACAACTCCACCTTCTATAATCAAGGGAGAACTCACTTGATATGTGAGTAGACACTTCCCACAATATAGTTATCAACAACTCCACTGTCTATGACATGTTACCCTCCCTCTACTATACCTATAACTGAAAACAGTGTCCACTTGCTAACAACAAAATGGTCCTGACCTGCCTGTATCTTTGACATTCTCAGTGACACCCAAATCAATATCATCTGGTCCTAGAAAGCAGACATGAACTCCCAGTTTGGACATTCCTGCAACCAAATATTTGTAGCATAACAGAGAGAAAACAAAACAAAATGCAGTTAAATGAGGGTGGTTTGAAGTGGCAAATATTCAAAGGAGGCTGCAGCTCCTCTAATATTTTATCACTACACATAACACAATCACTTTTCAGCTCATGAGTTAAATGTCAGTGTACACCCAGCCGCTGCATTCCTAGTATTGTTGTGATATATCTCAAGTAAATCAAACCTTTACTAATAAATAGGCTTAAATGTCTAAGGACATCTATCGACCTTGCAATGTTTATGAGAACTAGGTAGGCTATATCAGCAATCACCTCCCTGGTTGCTATTACAACAGTGGTTCAACTAATAAAATGGCCTTTTCCCTTTCTTTATCATAACATATAGAGGTATAGAACAACAGGAGGAAAGTTTTAATAATACCTCCTTAAATTACAGTGCTGCGTCTTTATATAAAAATAACATGAACAAAAATGTTAGAGATGTTAATTAGTAGCAAAACAATGTATTTTTCATAACTTATAATGCAAATAACTTACAATGACAGTTACAATATATAAAACAAGGAGTCAGGCAAGGCTGTATTCTGTCACCAGATTTGTTCTCACTTTATGGGGGAAATATATAGAGATCAATAGTAGACGTTTTATGCTCAAAGAAATCAAAAAATATGGAGATAGACCAAAAATATAAAATAACAACTACCAATATATGCGGAATAAAAAACAATGAAGTTGAACTTATAGAAGAAATGACAAAGAGGAAAATTAAAATACTAGGATTAGTGATCGCCAGAATAGAATGGACAACAGATAAAGAAAACACACATGAACTACACGATGGTATTCTTAGGAGTCGACAACACAGAAAGAGAAACACTGAGTAGGCTTTATCATTGACCCAGAACACGCAAAGAATATTCTAGAAAAATAAAATACTACACAGAAAGAATAATTACAACCAGACTACTAGAAGACAGAAAAACAACTTACATACAGATTTATGCACCATGTAACAACAATGAAAAAGACAGTGAAGAATTCTATGACACACTAAATGAAACTGTCAATAAAACTAATGAAAGTGACGACATGTTGCTGATGGGAGATTTTAATGGAAGGCTTGGAAAACGCAACAGAGGGAGAACAGAGATATCTTAGGACCCTTTGGCAATAAGACAGTTCAAATAAATTAAAATGGAAGCAGATTGATGGAAATATGTAATCAAAATGATTTGTTTATCACCAATACATTTTTCAAACACAGAGAATCGCAATTATACACCTGGTACAAATGGAATGACGCTACATGCAGAAGCCAGATAGATTTTTCTCTAACAAGGAAAGAGTAACCAATAGCAGAGCAATCCCTAATATCACAAACGACACAGAGCACAAAATGGTTATGATCACACTCAGACAGCTAAAAAAAAAAGAAGATATAAAAAAAAAAAACAAAGAAGCAAAAAAAGAACAAGACAATAAAAATAAAACAATTAAAAGATCAAGAAAAACCCTTGAAAAAACTAACAGGGGAATTCAAGAAACTCCCTAACGAAGTAAGCACAGTAGAGGAAGAGTGGAAACAATTTAGAAAACAGTAATCAACATATCAAAGATAAACAGTATGTGGAACAAAATTAAGGAAAAAAAAGGGAAAAAGAGCACCTGTGGTGAAATGAAGCAATCAGAGAAGCAATTAAAGAAAAGAAGAAACTGTAAAAAAAATTGGAGGGAGAATAAGAACCAAGGAGATATAAAAAAAATATGCCTTAGTTTGGAAAAAAAGTTAAAATTTGTATCAAAGAAGCTAGGAATAGTCCCCACCATATGTAAAGAAACATAGATATGTAAAGAAACAACAGATAAAATGGTTTGGCCACGTGACAAGGCAGAAAGATCAAAACACAACAAACCTTCAATAAATTTTGCAAGAACACCAGACCCAAGGACCAACCATGAAAAAGATGGATTGGCAGAACGTTAGAAGCACTAGGAAACATAACAGCAGCAGAGACGAACAGAAGAGCAAAGACTGCAAATTATATCTGCCCTCGACACTGAAAGGCATATGTGGAATAAAAGAAGAAAAAGAATGGTAGACAAAAAAAGGAATAGAAGTTAATGGTCACAACATAAACAATCTGCGATATGCAGATGACACAGTCTTAATAGTAGAGATGGAGATTGAACTACAAGAAATGATAGATTTAATAGTGAAAAAAATCAACAAGAAAAGTCTCAATCTGAATAGTAAGAAAACAGAAGTAATGGTCATATCAAAGAAACAAGTGTCACCATCATGCAACATAAAAAAGAGCAGGACAAATCTGAAATAAGTGCAACGCGTCAAATACTTGGGCACAATAATAACATCAGATGGAAGATGCACCACAGAAATAAAAAGCAGAATAGCTCAGGTCAAATTAGCATTTTAGAAAATTAAAAAATGTTTTCTCTCTCTCTCTGCGATCAGGACTCAATCAGAGCAGGATTCCAGACTCTCATATGAAGTCAGCTATCAGGCCAAGTGTGTTGATCGCCCCCACAGACAGAACATCACAATTAGAGTCCGCCAGATCCACTCTGATTGACCACCCGCTAAAACATTGCACTGTGTTCTGCGCCAGTGGCCCAGTGCATCCAATTTCAGCCAGCATTTTATTCAGGTTTGCTTTCCTTAGCCTTTGATTGTCCCCAATCTTCCTGCAAGGCAGCAGATTGTCTTTTCTGTAGGGGGATTCTGCCTTAAATGGTCTGCCCTCCCAGGTTTACGAGCACCATCTGCTCGAGTCACTAGTGGTGACTAACACAGACATGCACACACAAAGATATGAGATGTGACTAACACAGACATGCACACAGCGATACGAGGCATGTCTAACACTGACACACATCAAGATATATGACACATGACTAACATAGACATGCACATAAAGATATTAGATATGACTGACATAGATATATTAGATATGACTGACATAGACATGCACACACAAAGATATGACACATGCCTAACATAGACATGCACACAAAGATATGAGATATGACTAACATAGATATGCACACAAAAGATATGAGATGTGACTAACATAGCCATGCACACACAAAGATATGAGATGTGACAAACACAGACATGCACACAAAAGATATGAGATGTGACAAACACAGACATGCACACAAAAAGATATGAGATATGACTAACATAAACATGCACACAAAGATAAGAGATATCACTAACCCAGACATGCACACACAAAGATATGACATGACTAACACAGATACACAGTAAGATATGAGATATGACTAAACACAGACACACATAAAGATATGAGACAAGATTAACACAGACACACCAAGATATGAGATAGACTAACATGACACACACCAAGATATGAGCCATGGCTAGCACACACACACACACACACGCTAAGATATGATCCATGGCTAGCCCAGAAATACACTAAGATATGAGCCAAAAATGTTTTGTGCAACAAGTCTATGTCAATAGCAGTGAGAAAGAGTTCATCAATGCTATAGAGAGCCAGTTCTAAGCTATGGAAGTGAATCATGGACAGTTGACAAGCAAATGGAAAGATGATTAGAGGCCACAGAGATGGATTTCTCAAAAGAAAGTTGAGAGTTCTCTGGACAACTAAAAAGACCAATGAGGAAATTGTCAAAGAGGCCAACACAAAAAGGGAGATAATAAAGAAACATCAGAAAAAAACAATCAACATTTTTCAGGCACACCATGAGAAGAGGAAAGTTGGAATTGTTGGTGTCATGCACGTAAACAGTCAACAACAGAATTGATATGATGCACTGTGGGGTAAAAAATGTGTGGAAGGGCAAGATCGTCTACGCCAACCAGTATGGCACATAATGATAATGCAAATAACTAAGATATTATGATGTAATTATGATAATTTAGGAGGGAGCAGCAATAGCTCAGGGTTAGTGAACTGGACTACAACGGACAAGAAGTTGGGTTCAATCCTGATTGACGGCTTCCAGGTTCACCCAGCCTTAAATTGGTACCAGATTTTTTAATGGGAAAGTAAAGCAGCAGGGACATATTATCGACCACATTACCCCAAAAATAATGTGCCGAAGGTCTATAAAAATTATAGCCACTAACACTATATTCCCTATATGGCACTTGGTGTGACTGGACTCTTTACTTACTATGATAATTTAGGGGAATAATTAAAAGAACTATTTTACATGGCATGAATGGCAGTAATCTTTATGTCACAAATTATCAGGCTAAAGTCACCCTAAAAGTTCTGCCTCACATCCTGGACTGCTCAAGTTTTGAACCCAGCATCCATCAGTAGTGGTATCCACTGATAGTTTGACAAGTTTTGCCTCCAGTGTTTAACTCTGACAACAGAATCCAGAACATGTGACACTGATGTGATAATCCCTAATGAAGTGACTATTAGGACATCTAGTGGCTTTCACTCAAAACATGATGCATGTTGATGAACATGGATGTATGGTTGAAGCAAGTCAATGTTCTTAAGGCTTTATATTTTTAGCTTTACTACCCAAAATTAATCATTTGTAGCATTATTGTCACACAAGATGAATGAGAAATACTTCAAAGCATTAATTTGTTCAGGAATTGTCATTTTTATTTAAACAAAATTTAATAAATCTGTAGAATGAGTTCCTCATAGGCAACTCCTAATATGTGAAATAAGACATATTTAACAAAGTTATTAATGAGACAAAAATAAGCTTCAAAGTCAAACATCTCCTCATCATGAAATGTGTTTTGCTAAGCAGAAACAGATAATTGATAAAATTACAAAATACAAATTCAGGAAAAGGGAGTCAGTTATTGTTATATTATTCAGAGTATAACAAATTGATTTTTGATATAATTAAACATTAACATAAGCTAATTAGGGGGAACCACAATAGCTCAGTGGTTAGTGAACTGAACTACTAAGGACAAGAGGTCGGGTTCAATCCTGTTCAATGGCTTCCAGGTTCACCCAGCCTTAAATTGGTACCAAATTTTTTTTCTGGGAAAGTAAAGCGGCACGGGCATAATACTGATCACATTACCCTAAAAATCATGTGCTGAAGGTCTGTAAAAATGATGATCACTAACACCATATTCCCTATATGCCACTTAGCATGACGGGGTTCTTTACTACTTTTATAAGCTAATTAAACTCTCCACCTGTAAAATACCAAATGAAAAGAACTCTCTTTATCTTAATTAGCTGGCCATTATGATACTACAAGGTCTCAATAGGTCACCAGCGCCAAATATAAAGTGTACTCTTTTCTTGAGACTATATAATATTTCATATTACATTCTTATGTTTGATCTGTATGTGACCTCAGCAGTGCGGTAGTACTACTCTAGTTCATGCCAGATCTCAACATGCTGTTCTTCCTCTGTCATACAGCATTCTCTTTCATCAAAGTCAATAAATCTAGAACTCAAATAAGTACTCAACACCTGTTTTAAAAATGTCAATCATTCTAAAATTGTAATAGTTTATTGGCATAATCAGTTTTTGTCTTGGGCCATTCTGCACATATTTCTCAATAACTCATAGTCAAATCATAATCATTAAACAAATTCATAATACTCCTTGATCAAGAATGGATATTTCATAACAATTCTGAATAATCTGTGCACACATTCCAAAAAGAGCCTCAGGTCCATTATCTACACCTATGCTAATCTATCATTGGAGCAACTTTCTTCTCTGTAAAAACCTACTACAAACTAATTTACAAACAAGTCCACCATTCTAGGTCTCTTACTGAACTACTTACAATCTCACTTTTTATTGTTCAACCACAATTCACCTGTCACCATTTTCCTGCCTGAGATTTCTCCCCATGCAACTAACTCTGCACTCACTTACTCTTATTTCTCTTATTATAGATTATAACTCTTGGACTGCTATTTATTCCAATTCTGCTACACATCAAGTTAGTTCAGATGAAAGTTTTATTTGAGAACATACCTAGTTCAGATGAAAGTTTTATTTGAGGACATACCTAGTTCAGGTAAAGTTTATTTGAGGACATACCTAGTTCAGATGAAAGTTTTATTTGAGGACATACCTAGTTCAGATGAAAGTTTTATTTGAGGACATACCTAGTTCAGATGAAAGTTTTATTTGATGGACATACCTAGTTCAGATGAAAGTTTTATTTGAGGACATACCTAGTTCATATGAAAGTTTTATTTGAGAACATACCTAGTTCAGGTGACAGTTTTGTTTGAGGACATACCTAGTTCAGATAAAAATTGAATTTGAGGACATACTAGTTCAGGTGAAGTTTATTTGAGAGCAACCTAGTTCAGGTGAAAGTTTTATTTGAGGACATACCTAGTTCAGGTGAAAGTTGTGTTGAGGACATACCTAGTTCAGATGAAAGTTTATTGAGAACATACTTAGTCTAGATGAAAGTTTTATTGAGGACATACCTAGTTCAGATGAAAGTTTTATTTGAGGACATACCTAGTTCAGGTAAAAGTTTTATTGAGGGACATACCTAGTTCAGGTAAAAGTTTATTGAGGGCATTACCTAGTCAGGTAAAAGTTTTATTTGAGGAACATACATAGTTCAGATGAAAGTTTTATTTGAGAACATACCAGTTCAGATGAAAGTTTTATTTGAGGACATACCTAGTTCAGGTGAAAGTTTTATATGAGGAAATACCTAGTTCAGATGAAAGTTTTATTGAGGACATACCTAGTTCAGATGAAAGTTTTATTTGAGGACATACCTAGTTCAGGTGAAAGTTTTTGTTTGAGGACATACCTAGTTCAGGTGAAAGTTTTATTTGAGGACATACCTAGTTCAGACAAAAGTTTTATTTGAGGACATACCTAGTTCAGATGAAAGTTTTATTTGAGGACATACCTAGTTCAGAAAAAAAAGTTTGTTTGAGGACATATAGTTCAGATGAAAGTTTAATTTGAGGACATACCTAGTTCAGGTGAAAGTTTTATTGAGGACATACCTAGTTCAGGTAAAAGTTTTGTTTGAGGACCTACCTAGTTCAGGTGAAAGTTTTATTTGAGGACATACCTAGTTCAGATGAAAGTTTTATTTGAGAACATACCTAGTTCAGATGAAAGTTTTATTTGAGAACATACCTAGTCAGATGAAAGTTTATTTGAGGAAATACTTAGTTCAGATGAAAGTTTTATTTGAGGAAATACCTAGTTCAGATGAAAGTTTTATTTGAGGAAATACCTAGTTCAGATGAAAGTTTTATTTGAGGACATACCTAGTTTAGGTGAAAGTTTTATTTGAGGAAATACCTAGTTCAGTTGAAAGTTTTATCTAGAACATACCTAGTTCAGGTGAAAGTTTTATTTGAGGACATACCTAGTTCAGGTAAAAGTTTTGTTTGAGGACATACCTAGTTCAGGTGAAAGTTTTATTTGAGGACATACCTAGTTCAGATGAAAGTTTTATTTGAGGAAATACCTAGTTCAGATGAAAGTTTTGTTTGAGGACATACCTAGTTCAGATGAAAGTTTTGTTCGAGGACACACCTAGTTCAGATGAAAGTTTTATTTGAGGACATACCTAGTTCAGATGAAGTTTTATTTCAGGACAGACCTAGTTCAGATGAAAGTTTTGTTTGAGGACATACCTAGTTCAGCTGAAAGTTTTGTTTGAGGACATCTTTTCTGTAAAATCAAAGCAGCAGTTTTGCCCAACAGGGGCTGATAAATCTGAAATGAAACAATATTTTCTTCCAAAAGTGGTGTGTTTGATTTGTTTTGAATGATGACTGATTCTTTTTTTTTTTCCAGCTAGCCACTGCAACTGGCTGCATATATATTCTTTACCATCTACTGAAAGAGACTGAGAACCTTTGAGACTGTACCATCTACTGAAAGAGACTGAGAATCTTTGAGACTGTTCTGGGTACAACAATAACAAAACTGTGCCAAATGGAACAATGGGAGTTATTACCTCTAGCAGGTTTTACCAAGTTGGAAAAAGTTGACACATGTCAATGTGAGACAACACAAAAAGACACCCAGGTGCATGTCTGGACTGCTAATAAGGCTAACAATCCGAATCATAATTTTTTCCTCATTTTCCTTTCAGTTTTGAGGAAAGACTTAGTTTATGTTTTGTGTATCTCTGTTCGCCTCTCCAGCAATTATCTTTCCTAGTGTTCCTAATATTTCATTAATCCATCTTTTTTATGGTTGGCCCCTGGATCTAGTGTCTCACAGCACTTGTTGAAGGTTTGTTGTGTCATATTTTGATCTTTCTTTATGTCTTATGATGGTGCCAAACTATATATATGTTGTTTTTTATGTATTCAATGGCAGGAATTATTCCTGGCTTTTTTCTCATTTCTTCACTTCTGATCTTATCTCTCAGGCTGTTTCCAATCATGCACCAAAATACATTTCATTTTGGTGGTTATTTTTCTTATTGTCTTATGGTCTAGCACTCAGATATGGCATTCCTATATTTTTACAAAAATACATTACAGAAAAAAAAACATGGGATAACATTTTGTCATAGAATGGAAATCTGAAGCTTGGAGCTCATATATCTGGCAGTGGTTAACACCCTAAGGAAGTCATTGTCCCAAAAGTTGATGTTCTAGCTACTCTCTCTCTTTCCTGCATTCACCTGATGACTAAAGGAATATCAAACCTCTTTATCATCTGACCTTAAAGGGACATTAAGTGGCCATAGATGTGTTGTGTTGCTTTGCAGTAGAACTGTGATATTTGCACCTTTGAGCCCAACACATCTATCTATGGCAAGGTTTTGTTTACCGTACTCCCTTCCCTCTCTAACCCAAATCATTTGTCCAGATTCAACTGGTTAATCTGTTACTAGGGGCACCGCAAAGAGGTGGAGTAAGGTATGGATAGTTCTGGTTAACCGATCCTGGTACAAGCCATCAGCTATGAGTTTCTGGCAGTTTTCAACTTTGTTGCTATCACTTGTCTTTTGCCTGTCTTAGCTACAAAATCTGAAAAGGAACTAGGTTTCACGAGAAAGATGGAAAAATCTAAAACATTTGAAAAGAGAAATGACAAACTGCAATATCAACATGCTGGGAATAAGAGATACTAGATGGACCAAAGCAAGGAGAAATTACTGCTCTGATTTTTGGAGCCCATGAGAACATTATCTTTTTCCATGAAACATCATCACACTCAAAGTAAACTCAAAGGTACTCAGTTCGTCTCAACAGATGACACTAATTGTGAACTCTCATAGTGTAGCAGGGAGTGAGAGAAAGATAAGAAGAAAATAGAGGAAGAGAGAAAGCGAGAGAATGAAGGTCAAATGACGAAATAAGGGAGAGGGTAATGATAGAGGCTAGGCAGAGAGGAATGACAGAAAAACGTGAAAAGTGAATAGACAGATCAACTCAAGACGAAGTGTGTAGCACGAGAATGTGGAGAATCAGGGGGAGAGAACGGATATGAGCAAAAGTAGTGAACAAAGGATTCAGTCTTCGGATAGCGGTGGAGCCGAGAGGTTCTTTCCGTAGAGCGTTAGCCATTAGAGCTAGCAACCCTTAAAATTAGTGTACATAGTAAGTTTAGTTAGTCACAATTTGATTGCTGGTCAGTTGACAGCAAAGTGTAATAACGTTAGTTAGTTGTCAGTTGATAACGATGTGTCGTCAATGTTGTTAGTTAGTTGTGGACTGGCTCTCGCAGAGGAAGGTTCTCCAAGTCAGGAGAAAGCCAGGCAGTGTAAAGCAGCCATAGATAGCATTAGGGACTTAATCCTAGGGACTGATAGGTACAGCTGCTGAGTAGCATGAAGGCAGTGACAGTTAGTTACTAAGCTAGTGCGAGTAGATTAAGGTACTGTTCCATAATTACCGTGTGATTCGGTGGAACATGGCTACAGCAAGGAATTCTGTGTGAATACTTGGTGAGTAGGAAACACAACCATTTTCACTTCAAAGTGTTGTCAATCAATGTAATGCGAGAGAAGTGCAATGTTCTCTCCATGTTGAATGAAGTTCAATGTTCTGTCAATGCTGAATGAATTTCAATGTTCTTAAGATGCTGAATAAGGCACAAGGCCGTGCTTTAAACAAATGTTGTCAATCAATGTAATGCGAGAGAAGTGCAATGTTCTCTCCATGTTGAATGAAGTTCAATGTTCTGTCAATGCTGAATGAATTTCAATGTTCTTAAGATGCTGAATAAGGCACAAGGCCGTGCTTTAACCAAGTGTTGTCAATCAATGTAATGTGAGAGAAGCGCAATGTTTTCTCTATGCTGAATGAAGCTCAATGTTCTGTCAAGGCTGAATGAAATGCAATGTTCTTGATATGCTGAAACAGGCACAAGGCTGTGCTTTAACCAAGTTGTTATTAATCAGTGTAAATGAGAGATAGGCAATGTTCTCTCTATGCTGAATGAAGCTCAATGTTCTGTCAAGGCTGAATGAAATTCAATGTTCTTGATATGCTTAAAAAGGCACAAGGCTGTGCTTAACCAAGTTGTTATTAATCAATGAAATGTGAGGATAGGCAAGGTTCTCTCTATGCTGAATGAAGCTCAATGTTCTGTCAAGGCTGAATGAAATTCAATGTTCTTGATATGCTGAAAAAGGCACAAGGCTGTGCTTAACCAAGTGTTATTAATCAATGAAATGTGAGATAGGCAAGGTTCTCTCTAGGCTGAATGAAATTCAAGATGCTGTCAATGCTGAATGAGATTCCATGTTCTTTACATCATGGAGGCACAAGGCCGTGCTACCATCAAGTTATTGTATGATCAATGAATATCAGCGAGAAGTTGATGTCTATGTAATATGCATATGTATATTGGTTGTCTGGCACCGACACCTTGGTGATCGGTGGATGTTGTGAACACAATAAAGTTCATCAGTTTTAAATAACGAGTTGTCCTAATTTGCAGTCATCTAACTGTCCTTAAGATGTGACGAACGGCTTGGGGTGTCGCCTAATTACACACAACAAGTGAAGTACTATAGACCACTGGGAAATCACAGGCTTAGCGGTATTCGTTCGTTCGTTCGCTTTCGTCAGCTTTGACCTCTGACGAAGTCCCACCCACTCAATTTTGTGGGACTGAATTTTGCGTGTAAAGTCTGTTTTATCCCATTACAGGATGCCCCTCGCCATGCAGGCAGATTTACTCCGACTTCAGAGGTACTAATTTTTAGGGAATTAGTAAACCCAGGTGTCCTCGCCAGGGTAACGAACCCCGGCTGTTGCCGTGGTAAGCCAACCGCCTATCGATTGCGCTAACCGGACACCCTTAGCGGTATTCAACACGGTCGCGGATTTAGGTCAGGTCACATTGTCTGCCTGACCCCTGGTGGCAGCTACGAGGCAGCGATGTAAACAAGCCGTAATTCAAGTTCATTGAGTAGGAATTATTGTTAGATAAAAAGAATGGTACAATAGTTTCTCTAGCTTGTTGGTTGGACTCACTCCTCATACATACTCCCACCCGACTTGTATGAAGCTTGACTTCTGATTCTTTACACCACATTAATTACCATGACATTAACAATTAAGTGATTGCTGGTAAGATTCTTTCTTGATAAACTTTTAAATTCTCACTAAGGATTCGTTTATCACCACTTTAAACAACATTTTCATCATCATCAAGTACCATGCCTGCTGGCGTAGGTGATCAAGTCTCTCCACAACTTGCAATCTCAACAGTTATTTATCATTTCCGTTGTTGACCTTCTGCCAAGCCATTCTCATAAGCTGTCTGGTATCTTTTCTCTTTGCTTCCCTCTATCTTTCGTCCTTAACTTTCCAGTTGTTACAATATATTGCATCTGTTCCTTCTCATTACATGGTCAAAACATTATGATTGTTTCTTCCTAATATTGGATGTTAACTCTCCTTTTTTGCTTTGGCCTCTTTCAGGATGTTTTCATTACTCTTCTTAGCTGTCCATGGTATTCTCAACATTCTTCTGTAAAACCACATTTCTACAGCCTCTAGTGATTTTCTTATCTGTTTTCCTATTGTCCATGATTCATATCCATATGTTAAGACTGGCTCTAGTTAACATTTAAGAACTCTTTTTTTTTTTGTATCATCAAAGCAGATATTAACACATCTACCAAGATGCTACATAATCTATTAGATAAAACTTGGGAGAGGGAAGAAATACCTAAAGACTGGAAAGAAGGTTATATGATCAAACTACCAAAGAAAGGAAGTTTACAGGAGTGCACAAATTATAGGGGAATTATGCTACTATCAGTGCCAGAAAAAATATTAAGCAGAATCGTTCTGGAGAGACTAAAAGAGGCTATAGAGAAACACTTGAGAGATGAACAAGCAGGTCTTAGGAAGAACAGATCATGTGCTGATCAAATAACTACTCTACATATAATAGTTGAACAAAGTTTAGAACTAAAATCTCCACTTTATATTGGATTCATAGATTACGAAAAGGCATTTGATAGTTTAGACAGAAATGCTTTGGAAGTTGCTGAGTCTTTACGGAATCCCCAAAAAGTTTATTAACCTGATAAAAACAATGTATGAAGGAACGAAATGTAGTGTGGTGCATGAAGGACAGATTACAGAAGCATTTGAAATAAGAACAGGAGTAAGGCAGGGATGCCTTCTGTCTCCATTTCTCTTTCTACTGGCCATAGATTGGATTATGAAAATAACTCACAGCAACAGAAATGGAATCCAGTGGTCACTGACCAAACAACTTGATGATTTAGACTTTGCTGATGACATAGCTCTCCTATCACACAGCCATCAACAATGCAGGATAAAATGAACATACTTGATGAGAGATCACAACAGCTAGGACTGAAGATTAATAGAGATAAGACCAACATTATGAGAATTAATACAGTTGGCAATAACCAAATAAAACTAGGAGAATTACCTCTATTAGATGTACAATCTTACACATATCTGGGCAGTAATATAGATAAAGAGGGAGGAACAGAAAATGATACCAAAATAAGGATATCAAAAGCAAGAGGAGCTTTCATTGCACTGGGAAACATGGAAATCCAAAGAAATTAGGTTAAATACAAAAATAAAAATATTCAACTCAAATTTAAGGCGGTCCTATTATATGGCTGTGAAATATGGAGAACAACAAAATTGACAATCATGAAGATACAGACTGTCATTAATGGATGCTTACGCAGCATAAAAGGATGGAAATGGCAGGACAAAATCACTAACATAGAATTATGGAAATGTACCAGTCAACACCAGAGGATAAAGAGATATAGCGAAGACGATGGTGCTGGATAGGACACACACTACGGAAGCCAACTGAGAGTATTACACAACAGGCCCTTTTTTGGAATCCCCAGGGGAAAAGACAAAGGAATTCTTGGAGAAGACAAATAGAAGCAGAGATGAAGATGATGGGGAAGACATGGAATGATCTTAAAAGAATGGCAAAAACAGAACGACTTGGAAAGTGTTTGTTGAAGACCTATGCTCCACTGGGAGCTAAAAAGGTAGGGGAGGGAGGGGAGGAGGAGAGGTGATGACTTTCCTTTGTTGTTTACTTCTGTCTTTTTGCTGTTAAGACTGAGTCCTTTATTTTTGCTCTCTTTATTTACATTTATGCTTTCTAAAATTTTGATTATTTCTTGGTGCTTTACTCTGTCAAATGCTTTGGTATAAGCATAAGTAACATAGGTACAGATCTGTTTTCATCTCTATGTCGTTCTCTGCCAAAGATCTATGATGTATATGTTGTTCGTTCCTTTACACCTAACAAAACCACACTGTTCATCACTAATTTCTGGACTAATTTTTGTTCTGCACTCTTTGCATGATGATTCTTAGTAATATCTTAGTCATGTGAATCAAAAGGCTTATTGTGCGATGATCATCACATTCCATCGCACCTGATTTCATGTGGTTTGCATTCACGAAGTGCCATATTAAGCTCATTGTAAAATTT